>SZWC01000739.1:271625-324137 GCA_023375785.1 Penium margaritaceum
CAGGTGAAGTTGAAGAGTCATGACCCAGCTGTTGTGGGGGAGCCAGTTGATGTGACCACGTATCTGCGGGTCATCGGGTCACTGATGTTCCTGGCGACGACGACACGTCCAGACATCGCGTTCGTCGTTAACCTCCTGGCTCAATTTTCTCAGGGGCCGCGTCACCTCCACTTTGAGGCCGCGATCCCAGTACTGCGCTATGTCGTCTCGACCCCTCGGCGAGGCCTCATGTTCCGCCGTCAGCCGTCCGTCGTTGCAGTGGGTTACACCGACAGCGAATGGGCCGGCAGTCCAGACGGTAAAAGTCGCACTGGTTGGATCTTTCTGGTCGGGGGCACAGCTGTATCCTGGCGCAGTGGCAAGCAGGGGTGCATTGCACGCAGCACTGCTGAGGCTGAGTACGTGGCCCTTGGCTCAGGCGCGTGTGAGAGCGTGTGGTTGCGTCGTCTGTTGTCCGAGTTGCGTTAGTCTGTCCCATCCATCACCTTGCATTGTGACAATGAGAGTTCCATGGCCATTGCAAGACAATGACGGTGTGCATCACACTCGCACAAAGCACATCAATGTTGAGTATCACTATGTGCGTTTGTTCTTGCACGACGGCAGCATCAGCATCGTGTGGGTTGAGACAGCACGGCAGCTGGCTGACTTCTTGACCAAGGCACTGAAACGTGACTTGTTTAAGAAGGCTGTGAGTTCAGTCGGTGTGCGTCCGTGACTTGCCTTCTTTGTCTCTACGTGCCCTCCTGCATGTCCTGGGGGAGTCCGTGTGTTGACCGTGTCTCTGCCCGCCCATGTGCACTAGGCCTGTGAGTCATGGGGGAGTGTTGGTTTTTGCGCTCATTGTGCTCTGTTGTATCCTCCCGGCTTGTGTACATCGGCGTGCAGATGACTGACGGGGAGACTCGATGCCGATGGAGTGTCCTCCGGTGGAGCCGACACACTCTGAGGTCGTCTCGCAGTTCGCTGGAGCCTCCTCTCTCCGGCGACGTGTTCAGCTCCATCGGCAGACCTCCTCGGCGGTCGCACTGCCGGCAGTCACTGCCACCGCAGTCGCTGTCTGCATGCGTCCAGCTCGTACTGTCGTGTCTGCGTCGTCATGCACTGCCTAGGGTCCCAGTTACATGTTGCATGGCCCTGTTTGGCAGCATAAACCATCGTGGGCACTACCTCGGTTCAGGCTGCCACAACTCCTCGCTACTATTCTTCTAGCAGATTCTGACCGCACGGCTGCGTTCGCAACGTCGGTATTATGGTATGGTCCAGTTTTCAGGCAAAATGGACGATGCCCGGGTTTTGGGCTGTCGGCTGTCTGGCAGGCCTCACCGAGAAAACCTGCCAGCCTGACATTAGCTATTTTCTGATTGGCTGATGAACTGAGTAACAAGCTCTACAGAGCTGGGGTGGGGGTAGAACTTGGAGGGGTCCCCCATTGCTGTTCATTCTTCATTCCTAATCAGTTACTATAAGTTTTCAGCTGCTTTCTGGCGCTAACTCTGACGCACGCATTTCTGAGTAACAAACCCAGAGCTTCCAGACTTAGACTCTAGAGGAGCAGACTGAGGGGGCAGCTGACCTAAGCAACGAGCGTGGAAGCTCGCACGCTGCATCAACAACGCTGCTGCCCCAACCTGCTGCATAGTTTTCCATTTTGGTATCAGAGCCAGAGCGTAGCAGCTGCAGCAGAAGATTGGCGAACAGGTGCCAGACAACGCCGGCGGACCGCCATACGCGCCAGTGCAGAGGAAATGCTGCCGGATTTTCTCCGATAGCATTGACCCTCCTGGTGGCGGCGTCAGATTTTTTCCCACGGCCACTGGGCCAGGGGAAATGCTGTCGAAATTTTTTCGGCAGCACTGACCCCCACGCGTGACGCGAGGAGGTGAGCGGCTGGCGGCGTCTGACGTCTGTGGGCGACGACGCACGCGGCAAAGTCACCCAGGTGCAGTGACTGGCACCACCAGCATCAGCAAGCAGAAGCAGCAGCTCGCAGCAGCCCGCAGCAGCAGCAGCTCGCAGTAGCAGCAGCAGCAGCCCGTAGCAGCAGCAGCTCGCAGCAGCAACAGCAGCAGCAGCAGCTCACAACAGCAGCAGCAGCAGCAGCAGCAGCGTGCAGCAGTAGTAGCAGCGTGCAGCAATAGCAGCAGCCCGCAGCAGCAGCCCGCTGCAGCAGCCCGCAACAGTAGCAGGCAGCAGCTGAGCACGCAGCAGCTGAAGCAGCGTGCAGCAGCAGCAGCGGGCTGCAGCAGCTGCTGTAGCGAGCTGCAGCAGCCGACAGCTGCAGCAGCAGGAGCAGCGAGCAGCAGCTGGCAGCTGCCAGCCGCGGCTGCTGCTGCCCGCTGCTCGCAGCGAGCACCAGCCCGCTGCTGCCAGCGAGCAGCAGCTCGCTGCTGCTAAGCGAGCAGCAGCCCGCTGCTCGCAGTAGACAGCAGGTTGCTGCCCGCTGTGACAAGAGAAAAAAAAGGGACAACAAAAAAATTCCCCCACCCCCGCAGCTCGCTGCAGCAGCCTGCAGCTGCAGCAGGCAGCTGCTGCAGCACGCAGCAGCTGCAACAGCACTCAGCAGCAGCAGCGAGCTGCAGCAGCTCGCTGCTGTAGCAGCAGCCGCCACAGCAACTACTGCAGCTCGCAACACCAGCAGCTGCTGCTGCAACTGCAGTAGCATCAGTAACAGCAGCAGCAGCTACAGCACCCGCAACAGCAGCAGCAGCAGCAGCAACAGCAGCAAACAGCTGCAGCAGCAGCAGCAGTAGTAGCAGTAGCAGCAGCAGTAGCAGTAGCAGCAGCAGCAGCAACAGCAGCAGCAGCTACAGTAGTAGCAGCAGCAACAGCAGCAGCAGCAGCAGAAACAGCAGCAGCAGCAGCAGCAGCAGCAGTAACAGCAGCGGATGCAGTAGCATCAGCACCAACAGTAGCAGCGGCGGCCCCAACATTCGCCGCTGCTGACGTCAGCACCCCTCTGCTGATGTCACTGCTGACGTCACTGCTGATGTCATCAACACAAAAAAAAGAGAGGGTGAGAAGAAGGGGAACAGGGGAAAGGGGGAAGGCCAGAGGAGTGGGTAGACCTCCCACTCCCCCAACCTCCTGCTGAAATCAGCAACACAAAGACAAAAAAAAAACACAAACACCAAGGCATGGCTGGTAGTCCCGGCGAGAAGGGGTCTTCCTCTGATGGGGGGATCCCTACCCCTCCTTTCTTGCAGCGATTGCTGCAGCAGCAACAGTAGCAGCAGCACCCGCCGCCGCTGCAGCAGCAGCAGCTGCCGCCGCCGCAGGAGCAGCAGCTGCCGCCACCGTCGCAGCAGGAGCAACCGCCGCCGCCACGGCAACAGCAGCTGCCGCCGCCGCACCACCAGCAGCAGCCGCCGCCATTGCAGCAGCAGAAGCCACCGCTGCTACAGCAGCAGCCGCCGCCACTGCAGCAGCAGCAGCCGCCGTCCATACAACAGCAGCCACCGCCGTTGCAGCAGCAGCAGCCGCCGCCTCTACAGCAGTAGCCGCCACCGCTGCAGCAGCAACAGCCGCCGCCCATACAGCAACAGCCACCGCCTCTGCAGCAGCAGCAGCCGCCGCCCCTGCAGCAGCAGTAGCTGCAGCAGTAGCCCACTGGTAACGTTGGCGGCACCTCTGACCCACTTGCTGCTCTTCAGCAACAACTCGCCGCCCTGACACAGCAGCTTGCGGCGCTACAGCCAGTCGCCTCCCAAACCGCCACCAGCGCGCTGCCATCGTTCATCCCTCCAGGGCACGCTAGTCCCGCTGTGTCCGCTGCCACGTACTACTTAGCATAGCAGCAGACTCAGCGCCAACGACAGACAGTGACCTCCGTCCTTGGCCCCACTCTGGGTGCTGGCCGTAGGCAGAAGGACTTCGAGACGCCGCCACCGGTGCTTTAGGCGGGCAAGCAATTCCGGAGCTGGGAGCTCAGCTTTCGGATCTGGGCGCAGGGTGAGGGTCTGTGGGCTTACTACACCCTCCCTTACTATTCCACCCAGGCCGACTAGCTATATGACGCTGGTCGCGTCATCCACGCCCTTGTACCAGTCGCCCCTCCAGCTTCCCGCCTTGCCCTGGAGCCCTTCCTCGGCGACTTCAACGCTGGCGCCATCCCAGACCCGGCAGCCGCCTGGCACGTCCTCGCCAGACCCCATCGTCTGTCCAGCGACGCTGAGATCAGCCGTCTGCTCCAGGAGTTCAACTCCCTATACATGGGGGAGGCCGAGACGGTCACTGCCTACTGGCAGCGAGCGGAGGACATCCTCCGTCGACTCGGCAAGTCGGCTCCACCCCCTCTGTCCGCGCTCCTCACCATCAAGCGCGGCGCCACCAGCGCATACGCGGACGTCTTCGTCCACTACCCTCAGGACGTCCTCACCACCATGGAGGCCCAGGGCACTCTCATGCCCTGGGCATATGAGCNAGCCGTCTGCTCCGGGAGTTCAACTCCCTACACATGGGGGAGGCCGAGACGGTCACTGCCTACTGGCAGCGAGCGGAGGACATCCTCCGTCGACTCGGCAAGTCGGCTCCACCCCCTCTGTCCGCGCTCCTCACCATCAAGCGCGGCGCCACCAGCGCATACGCGGACGTCTTCGTCCACTACCCTCAGGACGTCCTCACCACCATGGAGGCCTAGGGCAATCTAATGCCCTGGGCATACGAGCTCTTCCTCCGCATTGAGGAAGCTCGCCAGGAGTCCCAGCTCCATCGCGCAGAGGCCCTTGCATCCCCTGCCATCGCCACCCCTGCCGTTGCCTCTGTGGCCGTTGCCTCCCCCGTTGCAGCTACCCCATCGCCCTCAGGGAAGAAGAAGAAAAGCCGGAACAAGAAGGGCAAGGGTCCATCTCAACAGCAGCAGCAGCAGTCATCGACCGGTCCCAGCGGTAGTGGCTCGGTCTGCCACAACTGTGGCCAGCCTGGGCACGGGTGGTACACGTGCCCTCTCCCGACGGACGAAGCCCGCGTCATCACCACCATGCGACGCCAGCGGGAGCGCCGCCTCGCCTCCATCGCCTGCCGCCATCGCTGCTGCTGGTCCTACCACTCCGACTTTGTCGAGCACCTCTGCCACTCCGACGACTCCGCCTGTCCTGCAGCCACCCGCGCTGCAGCAGTACTACCCGCAGCAGTACTACCCTCAGCCGTCGGCACCTCCGCTTCCCTCGTCGACTCAGTCACCCTACTACCCGGGCTCTGGCACCGTCACTCCGCAGTCTGCCTACACTCCTGGACCGTCATCCCGAGAGCGTCAGCTGGAGCAATTCATCGTGCTCGAGCTTGACCTCCCTCGCCCTCCTCCCCAGGGAAGTGTGAGTTGCGTCACCTCCTGCCCTCCGGCCCATCCCTGCATGACTGAGACTGAGCTACGGTCGTGTCCTGTTTCCTCGTCTGTCTCATCGTCTCCTGTGATCTCATCCACCCCACTCCTTGACGACATTGCATGGCTTGACGACTGGCAGTCTCGTTTCGCTCCTCCGTCCAATGTGTCCGCGTCCCTCACTTACTGCCATGTGACCGTGACTGATCTGGCGACCCCTGTCCAGGACCCTGCTGAGACCTGGATCATCGACTCCGGGGCCACGCATCACATGACGGCCTCTTGTGAGGCCTTGAGTATGCTCGGTCCCGTCGGCGATGTCTCCAGGGTCCGGACGGGCTCCAGACAAGTGTTGCCTGTCCGTGGGGTAGGCGTCGTTCGTTTCCGTGGTCCGGCCGGTGACGTCTTCTTGACCGATGTTCTCTTCGTCCCTGGTCTCGAGCTCAGCCTCCTGACCGTGACTGCCCTTGACCGTATGAGCATGGACGTTATGCACTCTCGTGGTGTCGGCACTGTGTCGTTGCGTGCCACAGGTTGCCACCACCTGTGGCAACCTGTGGCACGTTCCCCGCCTCTCTTCCTCCCCTCCCGTCTCCTCCCCGTCGGCTGCGACCGGTCATGTGTTCGTCACCAGCACGCTTTCTCCTCAGCACACCCGCCTCTTGCACCGCCGCCTTTGCCACGTCCACTCTGCCGCAGTAGAGAGCATGCTCCGCACCCAGCCAGCCAAGGGCCTTGATCTGGAGACCTTCCCTCTCCCATGCCCCACTGAATGCATTGACTGCGCTTAGGGGAAGATGCACCGGTCCACGCACCCCCTCTCTTCCTCACGGGCGTCCGCCCCCCTTGACCTTGTCCACTCGGACGTCATGGGCCCTCTCCCCACCGAGTCCGTCGGTGAGCATGGCCGCTACGTCCTCACTCTGACGGACGACTAATCTCGCTAGCGTTGGGTCTTCTGCCTTCGGCAGAAGAGCGATGTCGCCTGAACCATTCAGGACTGGCTTATCCTCGCGGAGCGCGAGTGTGGCCGCCCCCTTCGTCGCTTTCGCTCTGATCGCGGTGGCGAGTACCTGGGTGAGGCCACGACCTTTCTCGCCTCCCGTGGTATCCGCCATGAGACGTCTGCGCCCTACACACCCGCCCAGAACGGCGTCTCCGAGCGGTGGAACCGTACCATGGCCGACGCCGTTTGCACCATGCGAGTCGAGTCCGGTCTCTCCGATGGCTTCTACTTTGAGGCCATGGCCTACATGACCTAGGTCTGGAACCGGGTTCCCCACGGTCCCCTTCCCCGCCAGTCCACGCCCTATCAGCACTGGTGCGGTCGGCGTGCGGACCTCCGCCCGGCTCGCGTCTGGGGCTGCGTAGCCGTTGTGTGGCTGCCCGCCCCACAGCAGGGTGGCAAGCTCACCCCCCGCGGACGCCCCTGCACCTTTCTCGGCGTGTCTGGTCAGTCCAAGGCCTGGCGCTTCTGGGACCTATCCCGACACTGCATCGTCGAGTCCCGCGATGCCCTCTTTTTTTAGGACCTGTTTCCCCACGACCTCATCCGCTCCGGCTCGTCCGTGTCCCTCCCGCCGCATGGGGGAGTGGTGAGTCCGTCCTCCGTCCTGTCGCTTCTGGGTGACACAGCACTCCGCCCCTCTGAGCCGGTAGCCCCGGTTGCAGCCGCTGGTCCCTCCGAGCCAGCTGACCCAGTCGCGTCTACTGGCCCATCCGGGCCGGCAGCCCCAATCGCGTCCGCCGGCCCCTCCGGGCCGGCAGCCCCAGTCGCGTCCGCCGGCCCCTCCGGGCCGGTAACGCCAGTCGCGTCCGCTGGCCACTCCGGGCCGGCAGTCCCAGTCGCGTCGGCTGGCCACTTTGAGCCAGCTGCCCCAGTGGCGTGTGCTGGCGTCTCCAAGCCGGCAGCCCCAGTCGCGTCCGCTCGCCCCTCTGGGCCGGCAGCCCCAGTCGCGTCCGCTGGTCCCTCCGAGCCGGTAGCCCCAGTCGCTTTCGATGGCCCCCCCGAGCCGACGACTCCAGTCGCGTCCGCTGGCCCCTCCGGGCCAGCAGCCCCAGTCGCATCCACTCGCCCCTCCGGGCCAGCAGCCCCAGTCGCGTCCACTCGCCCCTCTGGGCCGGTAGCCCCAGCTGTGTCCGCTGACCCCTCTGGCCTAGCAGCGCCTGTGGCGTCTACTGGCTCCTCCGGACCAGTAACACCGTCCGCCTCCGTCGGCCCGTCGGACTGAGCACCATCTTCTGCCCGACTGCGCTACACACGTGGCCCAGGCGGCAGCTTCCGACCTCGGCCGACAGTGAGCGCGCAGACCGTCGCTCCCCGTTCCGTGGCGCCTTGACCCCCTGTGGCTCCACGTGTCTCCTCCACTCCCACGGTCGTGAGTGGGGACCCTGGCACAAAGGCTCTCGGCCTGACCACTTTTGCCATTATCGCAGACCTTCACCCGGGCTCTGCGTTGGGGTATGCCATGCTTCATCACGAGCATCGGCATGCTGTTGTGGCTGCACTCGCACGCATCCCACCTGGGGCTCGTGATGCACATGCCCTCTCAGTCCAGTCCACAGCGCGCCCAGAGGACCCTTCCACCCTACGCGAGGCTCGAGCCTCCCCTGAGGCCGCACATTGGGATGCTGCCTGTGCCCAGGAGCTCATCGCTATCCAACAGCACTACGTGTATGACCTCGTCGACCTCCCTCAAGGTCGGAAGGCCATTGGTGCCAAGTGGGTCTTTCGGCGTAAGTGGAAGCCTGACGGATCCTTGGACAAGTACAAGGCCCGTCTCACAGCAAAGGGGTTTGCTCAGGTCCCTGGGATCGATTACGACCAGATCTTTGCCCCAGTTGGCCGGTTCTCCACTAGCCGGGCATTATTCAGCCTGGTTGCCCAGCACGGGTGGGAGCTGCATCATATGGACGTGAGCAACGCATTCCTCCATGGCTCACTAGAGGGTGATGAGCTCTACATGGCGCAGCCCCCAGGCTTCGACGACGGCATTGGGAGAGTTTGGCGGCTGCAGAAGGCCCTCTATGGCCTGAAGCAGTCGCCTCGGTGCTGGAACCAGGAGATCAGCAGTACGCTTCTCCGTGGCGGCCTCCAGCGCAACACCGCTGACCCTGCACTGTTCATCAGCCCGCGAGATCAGACCTTCGCCGCGATTCTGGTCTACGTCGACGATCTCCTCATTGCGTCGTCACACACGACAGCCATCCAACACGTCAAGGACCTACTGCACGCCGCCTACCAGATGAAGGATCTCGGGTCTGCCCGTGTCTTCCTGGGCATGGAGCTCGAGCATGATCGCTCTCAGGGTGTCCTGCATGTCCACCAGGCTGCCTATGTGCAGACCCTGTGCACTCGCTTCACTGAGGACTTGCCCCTCGTGCCCAGCGCATCCTCACCCATGTCACCCGATGGCCAGGTGAAGTTGAAGAGTCATGACCCAGCTGTTGTGGGGGAGCCAGTTGATGTGACCACGTATCTGCGGGTCATCGGGTCACTGATGTTCTTGGCGACGACGACGCATCCAGACATCGCGTTCGCCGTTAACCTCCTGGCCCAGTTCTCTGAGGAGCCGCGTCACCTCCACTTTGAGGCCGCGATCCGAGTACTGCGCTATGTCATCTCGACCCCTCGACGAGGCCTCATGTTCTGCCGTCAGCCGTCCGTCATTGCAGTGGGTTACACCGACAGCGACTGGGCCGGCAGTCCAGACGGTAAGAGTCGCAGTGGTTGGATCTTTCTGGTCGGGGAAACAGCTGTGTCCTGGCGCAGTGGCAAGCAGGGGTGCATTGCACGCAGGACTGCTGAGGCTAAGTACGTGGCCCTTGGCTCAGGCGGGTGTGAGAGTGTGTGGTTGCATCGTCTGTTGTCCGAGTTGCGTCAGTCTGTCGCATCCATCACCTTGCATTGTGATAATGAGAGTGTCATGGCCATTGCAGGCAATGACGGTGTGCAGCACACTCGCACAAAGCACATCAATGTTGAGTATCACTATGTGCGTTCGTTGTTGCACGACGGCAGCATCAGCATCGTGTGGATTGAGACAGCACGGCAGCTGGCTGACTTCCTGACCAAGGCACTGAAACGGGACTCGTTTAAGAAGGCTGTGAGTTCAGTCAGCGTGCGTCCGTGACTCGCTTTCTTTGTCTCTGCCTGCACTTTTGCATGTCCTGGGGGAGTCTGTGTGTTGACCGTGTCTCTGCCCGCCCATGTGCACTACGCCTGTGAGTCATGGGGGAGTGTTGGTTTTTGCGCTCATTGTGCTCTGTTGTGTCCTCCCGGCTTGTGTACATCGGCGTGCAGATGACTGACGGCGAGACTCGACGCTGATGGAGTGTCGTCCGGTGGAGCCGACGCACGCTGAGGTGCCCCCATTGCTGTTCATTCTTCATTCCTAATCAGTTACTATCAGTTTTCAGCTGCTTTCTGGCGCTAACTCTGGCGCGCACATTTCTGAGTAACAAACCCAGATCTTCCAGACTTAGACTCTAGAGCAGCAGACTGAGGGGGCAGCTGACTTAAGCAACGAGCGTGGAAGCCCGCACGCTGTATCAACAACGCTGCTGCCCCAACTTGCTGCATAGTTTTCCATTTCTGATGTCACCGTAGACTAAATACTGTCTGCTGGCCTCCACACAAACATATCCCTGGGAAGAGAGAACTATCATGGCTACGACGTTGCATTCAGTCATGCCTAGAGGCAACAACACATGCAAGGATGCAAGCATGTGTTGGTTTATGTGTCAGTCCCGACGTGGTGACCTCTGGCCTTGCTGCACACCCATCACACTTGTGTAGGTGATTGACCAAAGGAGAGACTGCATTCCAAGCTAGACCCCCTGTCGGCGTACGCTCTCGCCGGGGAACCTGCTTCAGCCGAGAACCTTGCAAGCAGCTCTTTCTTGGCTTTCTCACTATGCATGCATGCTTGCAACATTTTAATGTGCTTGCCTTGCATGGATACAATTGGGGCATTGGCCCATGCTAGTTTTGTCTAGTGTGTCGGAGAAAGCCCAGGTGGACTAGGAAAAACTCCCACGAGCAAGTGGTGGTTCGAACCACCTCCTCGCGTGGGAGCGAGCGAAAGCGAGCTCGCTGCTCGCTCGCTCGCTCCCGACGGGGAGCACCTCTATGACGCGTGACTCCTCTTTGTTCCGACTTACTTGGTTGCCGTGACCTAACNCGAGAACCTTGCAAGCAGCTCCGTCTTGGCTTTCTCACTATGCATGCATGCTTGCAACATTTTAATGTGCTTGCCTTGCATGGATACAATTGGGGCATTGGCCCATGCTAGTTTTGTCTAGTGTGTCGGAGAAAGCCCAGGTGGACTAGGAAAAACTCCCACGAGCAAGTGGTGGTTCGAACCACCTCCTCGCGTGGGAGCGAGCGAAAGCGAGCTCGCTGCTCGCTCGCTCGCTCCCGACGGGGAGCACCTCTATGACGCGTGACTCCTCTTTGTTCCGACTTACTTGGTTGCCGTGACCTAACTGCATGCACTCTTGCGCCATTGCTGCAAAACATGTCTTGGTGAGCAACCCCCAAACAATTGCATTCTTGCTTCCTTGCTGTCTAGCACCTCCTACTAGTATCAGAGCAGGGTTGCGCGCAACTCATTGATCCTACGGACCTACTCACATTCATCGCCGTCATCACGTCTGTCGCCATCGCCAACGCCACTGTCGCCACACGCAAGCCGCAGCAGAAACAAGCAGCACGCCTCTTGTGCTCCGCCACATTGCTGCTGTGCTCCGCATGCGCGCTAGGTGCGTGGGCTACCGGATCCTTGCGGATCTTTCATGGCGTCCGTTCGTAGCCCTTTGCCCCATCTGCGGCTGGGACTCAGAAGCATTGCTCCCGGTCAGCAGAGGCACTGCGAACAGAGCTCACCCGACCTGGACCCGACCCACGGCGTCCAGGACACTGCAGCAGCCGAGCTTTGACTGCTTAGGCCGCGGCATCGTGCCTACGCCACCTCTTCAGCGACGCAAACCAACCGCAGCTGTCTCAACTGTGGTGATGCGTCATCCCCTAGCACTCTGACCTCCCTGACCCTGCAGCAGACCTTCTACCAAGCGTGAAGCAGCGCTGGTGGAACCAACTGCCAAGCTGGCGTCCCGTGAGGCCCCCGGATCTCTACAGTCCGGGCAGTACCACGAGGGGCAGTCTGCTCACCGCCACTCACGCTCACGACGTCGTTCGGGCAGCGACGCGTCGGCCGGGTCTCCACCGCCTCCACTCACGGGTGCGGCACGTCAACCCTCGGTAAGCTTTACACCTCCCTCTTCTCCCGACAGTCCCCAGCCGCACGTCGTCGTCACTGACAACCTCTCTCTCTCTCTCAACTCTGGAAGGTGTTCTTAGAGGACACTGCTGCCCTCTCTGACATATTCACACGGACGGCCTCCACTGTCCTAGACGCTGCAGCTGCCACCGCAGCTACATTTGCAGCAGCAGCTCGAGCCTCGCGTGCCCATGCCGCCACATCAGCCGGCAGAGCTGTCGAGTCCTATACGGAGACTGCAGTGGTGCTTGGTCTCGTTGCTGCCGCAGCTGCCGACGTAGGCACACAGCTTGCAGTAGCCGCGTCCGCTGTTGCATCCGCCATCTCCTCTGCAGCATCAGCTACAGCGGCTACATCGGCATCCATTTGTACCTCCACCTCCGCTGCCGCTGCATCTGCGTCCTCTTCTCCATCGGCTAGTGTCACCATCGTCACAGCTCTCATCTTGGTTGTTGCCATCGCCACCACTCTGAGTGTGACAGTCCTCACAGGAGCTCTTGCTATCCTTGTCTCCGCTGCTGCAGCAGCCTCAGTCTTGGATGCTGCCTTTGCTGCCGCTGTGCCTCCACTGCTTTCCTTTCTCTGCCGCCCATCTCCTCCCACAGCCTCGTGAGCTGTCCACCTGCTTGCTCTTGCTGTTGGTCTTGTGCTTCTGCATTTCTTGCGGTGGCTTGTCTTGTCTGATTGGGGGTGGGTTGTCCTGCAGCACCTCCTTTACGTGCAGAAGACACACCCATTTTTCCCACGCCCACTGGGGCGGGGGAAACTCTGCTGAAATTTTTTCGGCAAAGTCCCACATTCGTCACCATGCCTGGTGACGACGAGTCAGTCATTGCAGACCTGCAGCGTCAGCTGCACCTCGCTCGCGAGGCGCAGCACGAGGCCGAAGATCGCCTCAAAGTCGCAAATGACAATCGCGCGGCTTTTGCTGATGAAATCGCTGCCCTTGTGCTTAAGCGCCTCCCTACTGCGTCTGTCTCTCCTGCTAGCTCCTCTTCTGGTGCTTCCTCTTCCCAGTCCGCTCAAATCACCCCCGCAGTCTCACCTGTCAACACCTCCCCTTCTGCCGCTTCTACCACTCCACCGTGCCAGCATGATTTCTTCTCCCAACCACCTGTTCTGACCACTGAGCTCGCCTTCTCCTCATGGGAGATGCGCTTCAGCGCCTGGGCTCAGGGCGAATTCCTGTGGGAATACTACTTCCCGGCGGTTGCACCTTTCACCCCTGAGTCTGCTCGCGCTGTTCGCGCTGTGCCCGAGACGCTTGTCGACGATGTTGGCACCTACAATGCGGACCCTGCTGTCCAACGCCTGGCTGATCCCACTGGCGCGTACACCATGCTCCGCCGCCGGACCACTGACACTGGTCAGGCAGCCCAAAGTGCACTCACCGTGCAGTTTAACACGCTCCTCATGCGTGCGGATGAATCGGCTGATGCGTACCGGGCCCGCGGGCTGAAGCTCCTTCGTGAGCTCGACACCGCCGCACCTGGGCAACTTTCTGCAGTCCTCACCATGGTCAACGAGTTAATCCCCGAGCTGTCTGACCTCCTCCGCGACGTCAAACCAGCTGAGTTGCAGCGCCTCGCGTCTCAGCCTGTGCCCCCTCGGTCACCTCCTGGTGTCGGCGCCCTTTGGGACTTTGTCGATGAGCGCCTCGCTGCTTGGTGGACTAGCCTCCAGAACAAGCGCCTCCATCATTCCGCTGTCGCCGGCGTTGCTGCCGTCACCACAGCCTCCTCTCCCTCTTCCTCTTCCTCTTCCTCCAGCGCCGCCTCCAGCTCCACGTCCACCTCCACGGCTACAGCCCTTGCCTCTTAGGGCCGTGGCAAGGGCCGCGGCAAAGGCCGCGGCAAGGGCAAGCCCGCTGACGTTGCCCCCCCTCGTGTCCCCGGCGAGGTGGTGTGCTGGAACTGCGGCTCTTCCGAGCACTCCGCTCGGAAGTGCCCGGTGCCGCCCGATGACCTTCGCCTCGCACGCGCCATGCGTGCTCACTGGGCGCGTTCCAGTGGCTCCACCTCCTCTCCCACGACCAGCTTCAGCTCTAGCTCCAGTGCCTCCTCTCGGTCGTCGAGTTCCCCCGCTGCTCAGGCGTACTCCACCACTGGCGTCCTCTCCACACCACCAGCGCCAGCGCCGACGTATCCCTGGGGCTGGCCGCCACCGTACGGCGCCCCGGTCTATGCCGGGCCGCCCTCTCCCGCCTAATTCCCTCCTCCGTGGCTTCCTTCTCTCTCGGGGTCGCCTGCTCCGTCGTCAGGGCCGTCCGTCAGCGGCGAGCGCTAGCTGGAGCAGTCCCTTCTGCAACGTCTCCATCTTTGCGATCAGGGAGGTGGGAGTGGGATTGCATTTGCCAGAGGTCCCTCCTGTCAGACTGACACTGTGCTTTGTGGAGACCCCCCCGGTCACGTCCTTGCGTCCCAGTCCGCGTCGGTTCCGTGGGTTGAGCATTGGCAGTCCTTCGTTCTTTCACGTCGTCTCGCCGTCTGTGACTCGTCTTCCCCCCCCGTCGGTATTGTTGCCATGTGTGGTGTGCTGCCCCGTGCTCGTGTTGCTTGTGGATTCTGGGTCCTTGACTCCGGGGCTACCCACCACATGACGTCTGATCGTGCCTCCTTCGTTTCGTTGGGTCCTGTCGGTCCCGTTCGCTTTGTTCGCACCGGTTCTGGCCAGTTGCTTCCTGTTCAGGGTGTGGGTGTCGTTCGCTTCGTTGGGCCCAGTGGTGTGTTGCTGTTGCCTGACGTCCTGTACATGCCCTCCTTGGAGCTCAGTCTGTTGTCGGTGCCTTCCCTCGATGATCAGTGCATGGATTTCTCTGTCAGTCAGGGAGTCGGTACTGTTTGTCTCCGCCCTTCTGGTCGTGTGGTCCTCCAGGGTGTCAAGTGTGATAAGCTTTACCGCGTGCCATTGCTTGCCACCTCTGACCCCTCTGTTGGCTCCTCCCTTGCCCATGATGCTCCCTCTCTCTCCCCTGCCTATGTTCAGCTTTTGCATCGTCGCCTTGGCCATGTTCACACTGACGCTGTCACCAGCATGCTCCGCCTCCAGCCTGCGCTTGGCCTTTCTCCTGACACCTTCTCACCACCTTGCCCTTCGGACTGTCTCGACTGTGCCCAAGGCAAAATGCATCGCTCTTCGTTTGTTTCCTCTGAGTCTCAGTCGTCTCACCCTCTTGATCTTGTCCACGCTGATGTCATGGGTCCCCTTCTCCATGACTTCTTTGGGGGTTCAGGGCGGTATGTCCTGTGTTTGACGGATGATTTCTCTCGCTTTTGTTGGTTCTTCGCCCTTCGTCACAAGAGCGATGTGTGTTCGGTGCTCGAGACCTGGCTTCTCCAGGCTGAACGGTCGTGTCAGCGGTCCTTGCGAGTCTTTCGCAGTGACCGTGGTGGTCAATTTCTTGGTCCCACCGCTCGGTTCTTCGAGTCCAAGGGGGTGTGTTTGGAGACGTCCGCTCCCTATACACCCCAACAGAATGGTGTCTCCGAGCGCTGGAATCGGACTCTCGCCGATGGTGTTCGCACCCTCCTGTCTCAGTCAGGTCTCCCTCCTCTCTTTGCCTTTGAGGCAATGAGTTACATGACTTGGGTCTGGAACCGTGTTCCCCGCGGTCCTCTCCCTCGTACAGTCACCCCTTTCAAACGCTGGTACGGCACTCGTGCCGACCTCCGTCTCGCTCGTGTCTGGGATAGCATTGCGTCCGTCTGGCTCCCCGAGGATTTGCACGAGGGCAAGCTCTCTCCGCGTGGGCGCCTTCGTCCCTTTCTGGGTGTTTCTGCCCAGTCCAAGGCCTGGCGCTTCTGGGATCACGAGCGCCAGAGGGTCGTCGAATCTTGTGACGCACTCTTTTTCGAGTCGCTCTTTCT
The DNA here is from genome assembly GCA_023375785.1 of Penium margaritaceum. NCBI lineage: Eukaryota > Viridiplantae > Streptophyta > Zygnematophyceae > Desmidiales > Peniaceae > Penium > Penium margaritaceum. Next base: position 287,093 of record SZWC01000739.1, read on the forward strand.
CTGTGACCTGAGTCGTCCTGCACCCTCTGCCCCCTTGTTGCCGCTCACTCGGTTGCGGGGGCAGGTTGGTCCTGCTGTCTTTCCAGCCCCTGCAGTCCCTGCTGCCGGACCTGCCCTGCAGCCTTCTCCCTCGTCGCGTCCCCAGGTCTCTGACATGCTATCCTCACGGCCTGTTGTGCCTTCCCCGGTCGTGTCACCCAGTGCACCAGTCTCCCTCGCTCCTTCCTCCTCTCGTACCTCCTCTGAGTCTGTCTCACCTGCGCACTCCTCGGCGTCTCCCTCGAGTCTGCTTCTGGCAGTTGTGCCTAGTCCACATGCTCCTACCATGGCCTCTCCCACTGCTCCGCCCGGTCCTGCGCCCGTCTCACCTTTTGTCAGCGGTGGACGCCTCCAGGCTCTGCCCACCCGATCTTCCAGTGTCTCGGCATCGCACTCCCGACCGCCGCAGTCTCACCCTGAGCTGTCCCCACCAGTTCTGACCGGCACGGATGCCTTAGGCCTGGCCACAGGGGTTTTCCACCCCAACTGTGTCCTTGGGTACACGTTGCTCTTGACGGAGCATGAGCGCGCTCTTGAGGCCGCTGTTCTTGACAGTGTGGCAGAGTGTCTTGCGACCACTGCAGCGCCCCCCCCGTCCCCTGATCCGACCACAGTTCGACAGGCACGGGCAACGTCCGACTCTCAACAGTGGGAAGCTGCCATGCAAGATGAGCTGAGAGCTCTAGACGATCATGCCGTATACGAGCTGGTCGATCTGCCGCCAGGTCGCAAAGCCATTGATGCCCGCTGGGTGTTCCGGCGAAAATACAAACCCAATGGCGAGCTTGACAAAGACAAGGCACGCCTCACTGCTAAGGGATTCTCCCAAGTCCCAGGGGTAGATTTCGACGAGACGTTTGCTCCCTTCGGTCGCTACACCACTGCTCGTGCTCTCCTCAGTCTTGTGGCTCACCATGACTGGGAACTCGAGTAGATGGATGTCAACAACGCCTTCTTGCACGGACAGTTGGATGAAGAGATCTACATGGTACAGCCACCAGGATTCACAGACGGCACCAACAGAGTCTAGAGACTGCGTAAGGCCCTTTACGACCTGAAGCAGTCTCCGAGGTGTTGGAATCAGGAGATTACCTCCACATTGGAGAAGGGGGGGTACCGTCAGAGCACGGTAGACCCTGCACTCTTTATCACCCCAGTGTCGGCACCATTTTCTGCCGTCCTTTTGTATGTTGACGACTTGCTGATCGCGTCCCCGAGCCAAGAGGCTGTCGCGTCTGTGAAGTCCTTGCTGCAGTCCGCATACAAGATGAAAGATTTGGGTCCGGCTCGTGTCTTTCTGGGCATGGAGATAGAGCGTGACCGCGCTCGCCGTGTTCTTCACGTCCACCAGGCTACCTATGTCAGGAGCCTGGAGGAGCGCTTCGCTCCCCACCTCACTTCTGTCCCCACTGCGTCCACTCCAATGACGCCTGCCGGACAGCGCTTGTTGAAGACACTGGACATGTCAAATCTGGGGGAGCCAGTGGATGTCACTGATTATCTGTGCGTGATAGGCTCCCTGATGTACGTGGCCACCACTACGCGGGCTGACGTCGCCTTCGCTGTGAACTTTCTGGCCCAGTTCTCCCAGTGTCCCAGGGTACGTCACATGGAGGCAGCCCTGCGTGTTGTCAGGTATGCACTCTCGACGGCACGGTTTGGGCTCTGCTATTGTGCACAGCCATCCGTGGTCGTGGACGGTTACACTGACAGCGACTGGGCGCATGATGTGGATGCTCGCAGCCGCACGGGATACATCTTCCTTGTTGGCGGGACAGCGATCTCGTGGAAAAGTGGCAAGCAAAGCTGTGTTGTGCGTAGCTCCAGTGAGGCGGAGTATGTTGCTCTTGGCGCAGGCACGTGTGAGAGTGTTTGGCTCTGTCGTCTGTTGCAACAGTTGCGCGTTCCCATTCGCTGCATCACTCTGCGCTGTGACAATCAAAGCACAAAAGCGATTGATGAGCACGACGGCATGCATCACACTCGCACAAAACATATCAATGTTGAGCATCATTTTGTGCGTGACCGTGTGGCTGCAGGAGATGTTCAGATCGTGTGGGTTGACACCAGACAGCAGCGAGCTGACTTTCTCACAAAGGCACTGAGCAGTAACGTCTTCAAGGCAGCAGTGCACGCCGTGGGTCTTTTGTGCATTCGTGATGCGCCGGGCTGAGTTGTTGCGTCGTGCTTCTATGTACAGTTGTCTGTCACTACTCGTGACATTGTTGCTGTGCCTGTCCCGGTCCGTGTGCAGTTCGGCTGTGGGTCATGGGGGAGTGTTGGTTTATGTGTCAGTCCCGACGTGGTGACCTCTGGCCTTGCTACACACCCATCACACATGTGCAGGTGATTGACCAAAGGAGAGACTGCATTCCAAGCTGGACCCCCTGTCGGCGTACGCTCTCGCCGGGGAACCTGCTTCAGCCGACAACCTTGCAAGCAGCTCCGTCTTGGCTTTCTCACTATGCATGCATGCTTGCAACATTTTAATGTGCTTGCCGTGCATGGATACAATTGGGGCATTGGCCCATGCTAGTTTTGTCTAGTGTGTCGGAGAAAGCCCAGGTGGACTAGGAAAAACTCCCACGAGCAAGTGGTGGTTCGAACCACCTCCTCGCGTGGGAGCGAGCGAAAGCGAGCTCGCTGCTCGCTCGCTCGCTCCCGACGGGGAGCACCTCTATGACGCGTGACTCCTCTTTGTTCCCACTTACTTGGTTGCCGTGACCTAANCTCCGTCTTGGCTTTCTCACTATGCATGCATGCTTGCAACATTTTAATGTGCTTGCCTTGCATGGATACAATTGGGGCATTGGCCCATGCTAGTTTTGTCTAGTGTGTCGGAGAAAGCCCAGGTGGACTAGGAAAAACTCCCACGAGCAAGTGGTGGTTCGAACCACCTCCTCGCGTGGGAGCGAGCGAAAGCGAGCTCGCTGCTCGCTCGCTCGCTCCCGACGGGGAGCACCTCTATGACGCGTGACTCCTCTTTGTTCCCACTTACTTGGTTGCCGTGACCTAACTGCACGCACTCTTGCGCCATTGCTGCAAAACCTGTCTTGGTGAGCAACCCCCAAACAGTTGCATTCTTGCTTCCTTGCTGTCTGGCACCTCCTACAGCATGCACTCATGCACGCACGCACGCACACAGTACGCACGCACGCACGCACACAGTACGCATGCACGTGCGCACGCACGGAGGCACGCACGCACGCACACACGCACGCACGAACGCATGCACGCACATACGCACGCACGCACGCGCGCGTTCATGACAAATTGCTAGGAAGCTTCCTAACCTTGCTGCTACTAATGTGGCCACACTGTCCAGTCACCTGGCGCACTACCAAGAAAGCAGGTGCAAGAAACAGCAAGGGCCAGGCTAGGGAGACGCACAAAGTCTCATAAGCTCCAATACCTCAGTAATGCAGAGATGGATCACAACTGACACGAACACAGCATAAATACGTGCCACAGCACACGGCGGGGGACGCACGCGATAGTGTCAGTTTGTCTTCAATCCGGTCCAAAACCACTGTTTTGGCCGTAACTCCGCGCCCAATCATCCAAACGCCACATCGTTTGAACCAAGAGATTCACAATCTCGAGTTAGACGCAACAAATGGTCAAACGCGCAGGTCTGGCATCGATCAGGAGCAAGGCTGCAATACCGCGGTATTGAGTACCGCGGTACAAAGACCACAGTATCATAGTTTTGTGGCAGCTCATTACCGCTACCAATACCGGCATCGCGTTACCGACGGTATTCGTAAAATACCGCTATATTATACAAGTACCGTGGTACACGGTATACCAATGTATGAAACACACATTGTACCACGGTATTGAATGCCCTACTATTTTGCTAACACCAAGAATGAATTCTAAGAAAAAACATTGAGGTCAGTAATAGATGTAATGAACTTGGATCTCAAGTTTATATGCTCACAAAGAAAGGATACACCTTTACATGATATTCACTTGAAATATGGAGATGTTAAGGGAGAGTAAAAGTTAGGGGAAAAGAAATGAGGGAAGGGGAGGAGGGTGAAGTTATGAAGAGATACTCTAGTTGAATACCGTAGTGTCCTTTATGTTCGCCTGTTTCTTAGAGCTCAATAAAAGGATAGTTACATTTTACTATAATTTTCAACCTTGAAATTTTGGACCTGTTTGTCCAAAAGCCGCGGTATTTTCTTTGTGTCTTATTTTGGTTAAACGTCCATGTCCTTGGCCTGTCCCTAGGACTTCACTCTTTGGGTTACATACCGTAGTGTCTTTTACGTTCGACTAAAATAATTATTTTGCTTCGTCCATTCAAGCACCCAAATAATTCATGTTGTCTTGGACGAATCACTCTCAAAATTACGAAAAAGCTATTTCTATACACATCATTTCACGTTCCGCGCGGAGTCTCCTAGGGACTACGAGCGGAACGTGAAATTTCTATGTTCCGCTCGCAATCCCTCGTGGACTACACGCGGACGTGCAGTCCAGGAGGGATTGCGAGCGGGATCTACTTGCGACGCGAGCCGCGACGCGGGACATCGCCCTCGATATTCAAAAGTTGAAGATTCAACAAGTGAAGTCGTAGGGACAGACCAAGGACATGAACGATAAGTTTGACCAAAATAAGACACGAAAACAATACCAGGGACCTTTGGAAGAACATGTCCAAAATTCCAGGGCTAAAAGATAGGCGAATATTACAGACACTACGGTAGTAACCTTATTACAATCAGGTTTTTAAGAAATCTTCGGAATTTTCTTAAAGCTCGCTTGTTCCGCGCACAGACAAACAAGACAATCAATGACATCATTGAGAAGATGTGTGGAAGCTTCCTAGCGACACAACCTCCGACTAGGCGTCACTGCCTGGTCAGATGGTGACGACAGTCACAAGTCGTGTACACTACGAAAAGGGTTTGGCTAGGAGACACAAGGCAAAGTGTCAAAATGCTTCAATAGCATTTGCAAAGAGAAATGACAAGTGACAGGTCCATGGCATAAGTACCTGCCACGGCGCACAGCGGGTGTCGCATGCGGCAGAACACGATCTGTCCTGAAACCGGCCCAAAACCACTATTTTGGCCGTAACTCTCCGCAGACATATCAGAATGCTACGCCGTCTGAACCTCGACGTGCACAATCACAAGTTGGACGCTACGACTGGTCACATGCATGCATCCGGCATCAAACGGTGGACACACAATGCCAAAACATGCAAATCGGACCCACGACCAGTCCACCGATAAACTCCTGCGTGCTGCAGAAAACCTGCACGGGTTCCTCGGCAGCGTCCAAAGCTCTTGACCATTCGTCGGTCAGCTCCAAGCTGGTATTCCACCACCAGACAACGCACCGGTACCACCAAAGCCCGCATCAGGGATCTGTATGGGTATGGACACGACCGAGTGGTCACAGTAAATAGTACAGGTCGACAGGAACGTCACAAATCACAACACTCCCCCATGATCCAATGGTACGCATGTCCATACACGTGCAGCACTGAAACGAGTGCGACAGCGAGTGCAAAGACAGATGTGACACGGATGTTGGTTTTCGTGCATCTCTCATTGTACCCTGTTGTGTCCTCCCGGCTTGTGTACATCGGCGTGCAGATGACTGACGGCGAGACTCGACGTTGCTGGAGTGTCGCTCGGTGGAACCGACGCACGCTGAGGCCCACTCACCGTTTGCTGGAGCCTCCTCCCTCTGGTAACGCGCTCAGCTCCATCGATAGGCCTCCTTGGCAGTCGGGCCGCCGGAAGTCACTACCACTGCAGATGCTGTCTGCATGCACCCAGCGTTGTCTCTGGTCGTGGCGTTGCGTCTGCAGCATCGTGTTGTACCTAGGGTCCATGTCTCCTGTTGTATGACCTTGTTTGGCGTCACTGACTGTCATAGGCACTGCCTGGGTTCGGGCAGCCATAACTCTTTGCTGCTATTTTTCTAGCTGATTCTGACCACACGACTGCGTTCGCAGTGGTGGTATTATGGTATGGTCCAGTTTTCAGGCAAAACGGACGACGCCCGGGTTTTGGGCTGTCAGGCGTCGGGCAGGGCTCACCGAGAAAACCCTGCCTGCCAGAAAATAGGTCTAGGACTATTTTCTGATTGGCTGGTGAGCTGAGTAACAAGTTCTACACTAGTGGGGGGGAGCTAGAACTTGGAGGGGTCTCCCATTGTTGCTCATTCTTCATTCCTAATCAGTCACTTTCAGTTTTCAGCTGCTTTCTGGCGCTAACACTGGCACCGCGTTTCTAAGTAACAAACCCAGAGCTTCCAGAATTAGACTCTAGAGCAGTAGACAAAGGGGGCAGCAGACTTAAGCAACNCCGGGTTTTGGGCTGTCGGGCGTCTGGCAGGGCTCACCGAGAAAACCCTGCCTGCCAGAAAATAGGTCTAGGACTATTTTCTGATTGGCTGGTGAGCTGAGTAACAAGTTCTACACTAGTGGGGGGGAGCTAGAACTTGGAGGGGTCTCCCATTGTTGCTCATTCTTCATTCCTAATCAGTCACTTTCAGTTTTCAGCTGCTTTCTGGCGCTAACACTGGCACCGCGTTTCTAAGTAACAAACCCAGAGCTTCCAGAATTAGACTCTAGAGCAGTAGACAAAGGGGGCAGCAGACTTAAGCAACGAGCGTGGAAGCCCGCACGCTGCATCAACAACGCTGCTGCCCAAACCTGCTGCCTCAGAATTCTAGCTTGGTATCAGAGCCAGAGCGTAGCAGCAGCAGCAGAAGACTGGCGTACAGGTGCCAGACAACACCGGCGGACCCCCATACGCGCAAATGTAGGGGAAATGCTGCCGGATTTTTTTCCGGCAGCATTGACCCGCCTGGTGGCGGCGTCAGATTTTTTCCCATGGTCACTGGGCCAGGGGAAATGCTGCCACAATGTTTTCGGCAGCATTGACCCCCACGCGTGATGCGAGGAGGTGAGCGGCAGGCCGCGTCCGACACCCACGGGCGACGATGCATGCTGCAACGTCATCCAGGTGCAGTGACTAGCACCAGCAAGCAGCAGCAATAGCCTGTAGTAGCGACAGCCGCAGGCAACAGCAGCGAGCAATGGCAGCAGCACCAGCGGGCAGCAGCAGCAGCTCGTAGCAGCGGGCAACAGCAGCAGCTCGTAGCAGCCTGCAGAAGCAGCAGCCTATAGCAGCAAACAGAAGCGACAGCTCGCAATAGTAGTAGAAATGACAGCAAGCAGCAGTAGCAGCAGCAGCGAGCAGCAGCAGCAATGAGCAGCAGCTACAACAGTGAGCAGCAATGAGTAGCAGCTGCAGCAGCAAGTAGCAGCGAGTAGCAGCAGCAGCAGCAGGCTGCGGCAGCCGCAGCAGCCACCCGCAGCAGCCACCCACAGCAGCCAGTCACAGTAGCAGCCAGCTGCAGTAGCAACAGCATCAAGCTGTAGTAGCGGCAGCAGCAAGCAGCTGCCCGTAGCAGCCAGGAGCGGCTGCTGCTGCTCGCAGCCCGGAGCTCACTGCGAGCGACGGGCTGCGGGCAGCAAGCCCGCTACTTGCAACAAACAGCGGGCTCGTTGCCCGCTGTCCACAGCGAGGAGCAGATCCTACTGTAATAGAGGAAAGGAAAAGGAAAAAAAGAACGGAAAAAATCCTCCACCCCACCAGCCTCTCTGCCACGGCTGTAGTAGCTGCCATAGCTACTACAGCAGCCACAGTAGCCCGCAGTAGCCCGCATCAGTATTAACTGCTACAATTGCAGCATTAGCAGTAGCAGCAGCAGTAGCATGTGCAGGAGCAATAGCAGCAGCAGCTACAGCAGCAGCAGCAGCTGTTGCAACTGCAGCAGCAGCAACAGTAGTAGTAGCACTAGCAGCAATAGCAGCAACAGCAGCAACTGCAGCAGCAGTAGCACAAGTAACAGCAGTAGCAGTAGTAGCAGCAACAGCAGCTACAACTGTAGCAGCAACAGCTACAGTAGCGGCCCCAACAACCGCTGCTGCTGACGTCAACATCTCGCTGCTATCATCACTACTGACGTCACTGCTGATATCATCAACACAAAAAAAAACTAAAAAGGGGGAAGAACACCAAAGGGTGGGCAGGGAGTCATCTACAGTTGTAGCACTATAGATAACGTAGCGGCAGCTACTAACGTCAGCCGCCCTAAGCTGACGTCATTGCTGACTACAGCAACACAAGGAAAAAAAACAAGGGGTACCAAACCATGGCTGGCAGCCCCAGTGGGGAGGGGTCCTCCTCTGTTGGGGGAAACCCTGGCCCCCCTTTCTTGGAGCGGCTGCAGCAACAACAACACCACCAGCAACAACAGCAACACCAGCAGCATCAGCAGTAGCAACAACCCTCTGGCGTCGTTGGCGGCAATCCTGACCCCCTGGTTGCTCTTCAGCAACAGCTCGCCGCCTTCACGCAGCAGCTTGCACCGCTGCAGCCATTGGCCTCCCCGACTGCCACCAGTGCGCCGCCACCATTCATCCCTCCAGGGCACGCCAGCCCAGCTATGTCTGCTGCCACGCACTACCTGGCATAGCAGTAGACTCAGCATCAGCGGCAAACGGTGACCTCCGTACTTGGCCCCACTTTGGACGCCGGCCGCAAGCAGAAGGACTTTGGAACGTCGCCGCCGCCGCTTCAGGCCGGCGAGCAGTTCCAGAGCTGGGAGCTCAGCTTCCGGATCTGGGCGCAGGGTGAGGGCCTGTGGGCATACTACACCCTCCCATATGACCCCACCCTGGCCGACCAGTTGTATGACGTTGGTCGTGCCATACGTGCTCTTGTCCCTGTCGCCCTTCCGGCTTCCCGCCTCGCCCTAGAGCCCTTCCTCGGCGACTTCGCTGCTGGCGCCACCCCAAACCCTGCAACCGCGTGGCATGCCCTCACCCGTCCCTATCGCCTGTCCAGCGAGGCTGGAACCAGCCGCGTGCTGCGGGAGTTCAACTCCATGCACATGGGGGAGACTGAGACGGTCACCTCCTATTGGCAGCGGGGGGAGGACATCCTTCGTCGCCTCGGCACCTCTGCCCCACCCCCTCTGGCCGCGCTCCTCACCATTAAACGCAGTGCCACTAATGCATACGCGGACGTCTTCGTGCACTACTCTCACGACGTCCTCTCCACCACGGCGGCCCAGGGCACCCTCATGCCCTGGGCATATGAGCTCTTCCTCCAGATTGAGGAAGCTCGTCTGGAGTCCCAACTCCAACGCACGGAGACCCTCGCCTCCCCTGCCGTCGCCTCCATGGCCGTCGCCTCCCCGGCCACAGCCACCTCCTCGTCATCGGGGAAGAAGAAGCGTCGTAACAAGAAAGGCAAGGTTCAGCAGCAGCAGCAGCAGAAGCAGCCGTCGACCGGATCTTGCGTTGGCGGCTTGGTCTGCCACAATTGTGGCCAGCCCGGGCAAGGGTGGTACACGTGCCCTCTACCGACAGACGAGGCGCGCGTCATCGCCACCACGCGTTGCCAGCGGGAGCGCCATCTCACCTCAGCCGCCGTCGCTGTCGCTGACTCTGATGCTTGAGCCTCATCCAACAGCTCCACTACTCCGGTCGCTTTGCCAGTCTAGCTGACAGCAACGTCGCAGCCGCACCATTCGCATCCGTCGGTGCCTCCGTTTCCCTCGCCCACACAGTCCTCCTTCTACCGGGGCTCCGATGCTGTCACTCCGCACTCACTCTACAATCCCGGGCCGTCCTCCCGCGAGCGTCAGCTGGAGCAATTCATCGCGCTCCAGCTCGGCCTGCCTTGCCCTCCTCTCCAGGGAAGTGCGAGTTTCATCACCTCTTGCTCTCCTGCCAAGCCCTGCATAACTGAGACTGAACTACGGTCGTGTCCTGTTCCCTTGTCTGTCTCTTCGTCTCCCATGGTCTCCTCTGCCCCTTTCCATGACGATGTTGCGTGGCTTGACGATTAGCAGTCTTGGTTCGCGCCTCCTTCTACCGCGTCCGCGTCCCTTGCTTGCTGCCATGTGACCGTTAGCGATCTGGTGACCCCGGTCCAGGACCCTGCTGAGACCTGGATCATCGACTCCGGGGCCACGTATCTCGTGAGGCCTTTAGTATGCTCGGTCCTGTAGGCGATGTCTCCGGTGTCCGGATGGGCTCCGGACAGGTGTTGCCTGTCCGTGGCGTTGGCATCGTGCATTTCTGTGGTCCTGACGGTGACGTCTTTCTGACGGATGTCCTCTTCGTCCCAGGTCTCGAGATCAGCCTCCTGTCCGTCACTGTCCTTGACCACATGTGCATGGATGTTTTGCACTCGCGAGGTGTTGACACTGTGTCGTTGCGTCAGTCTGGTCTTGTCGTACTGCACGCCACCGCCCGTGACAACCTGTGGCATGTACCTCGCCTCTCTTCCTCTCCTTACGTCTCCTCCCCGTCGGCCGCCACAAGCCATGTGTTTGTCACCAGCACGCTCTCTCCTCAGCATACCCGCCTCTTGCACCACCGCCTTTGCAACATCAACTCTGCCGCCGTAGACAGCATGCTCCACACCCAGCCGGCTAAGGGCCTTGACCTGGAGACTTTCCCTCTCCCGTGCCCCACCGAGTGCATTGATTGCGCTCAGGGGAAAATGCACTGGTCCACGTACCCTTTGTCTTCTTCCTGTGCATCCGCCCCTCTCCACCTCGTCCACTCGGATTTCATTGAACCTCTCCCCACCGAGTCCATCGGCAAGCATGGCCGCTATGTCCTCGCCCTCACCGATGACTATTCTCGCTACCGCTAGGTCTTCTGCCTTCGGCAGAAGAGCGGTGTCGCCCAAGCCATCCAAGACTGGCTTGTCCTTGCGGAGCGCGAGTGTGGCCGCTCTCTTTGCCGCTTTCGCTCTGATGGCGGTGGTGAGTACATAGGTGAGACCACGGCCTTTCTCGCCTCCCGCGGGATCCACCATGAGACGTCTGTGCCCTACATGCCAGCTCAGAACGGTGTCTCTGAATGATGGAACCGCACCATGGCCGACGCCGTCCGCACCATGCGGGTCGAGTCAAGTCTCTCCGATGGCTTCTACTTTGAAATCATGGCCTACATGACCTGGGTCTAGAACCGAATTCCCCACGGTCCCCTTCCCCGCCAGTCCACGCCGTACCAGCATTGGTGCGGTCAGCGCGTTGACCTCCGCCCGGCTTGCGTCTGGGGTTGCGTGGCCATCGTGTGGCTGCCCGTCCTGCAGCAGGGCGGCAAGCTCGCTCCCCCCGGACGTCCCTACACCTTCCTCTGTGTCTTTCTTCAGTCCAAGGCCTGGCGCTTCTGGGATCCCTCCAAGCACTGCATCGTCGAGTCCCGCGATGCCCTCTTCTTCGAGGACCTGTTCCCTCGCAACCTCATTCGCTTCGGCTCGTCCATATCTATCCCGTCGCGTGGGGGAGTGGTGAGTCCGTCCTCTGTCCTCCCACTTTTGGGTGACACATCCCTCTGTCCCATTGAGCCGGCAGCCCCAGTCGCGTCCACTGGCCTCTCCGGGCCGGCAGCCCCAGTCGTGTCCGCTGGCCCCTTTAAGCCGACAGCCCAAGTCGCGTCTACTGGCCCCTCCGGGCCAGCAGCTCCAGTCGCGTCCACTGGCCCCTCCGGGCCGACAGTCCCAGTCGTGTCCGCTGGTCCCTCCGAGCGGGCAGTCCCAATCGCGTCTACTGGCCCCTCCGGGCCAGCAGCTCCAGTTGCATCCACTGGCCCCTCCGGGCCGGCAACCCCAGTCATGTCCGCTGGCCCCTCCAAGCCGGCAGCCCAAGTCACGTCTACTGGCCCCTCCGGGCCAGCAGCTCCTGTCGCGTCCACTGGCCCCTTCGGGCCGGCAGTCCCAGTCGTGTCCGCTGGCCCCTCTGGGCCAGCAGCCCCGGTTGCATCCGCTGGACCCTCCAGGCGAGCAACCCCATCCGCCTCCGTTGGCCAGTCGGACTCAGTACCATCGCTTGCCCTGCCGCGCTACACATGTGGCCCAGGCGGTAGCCTTCGACCCAGGCCTTCGGTGAGCGCACAGACCGGCACACCGCGCTTAGTGGCACCTCGACCCCCCGTGGCTCCACGTGTCTCCTCCACTCCCACGGTCGTGAGTGGGGATCCTAGCACCAAGGCCCTCGGGTTGACCACCTCAGCCATCATTGCAGACCTTCACCCGGGCTCCGCACTGGGCTATGCCATGCTTCATCACAAGCATCGACACGTTGTCGTGGCTGCACTCATGCCCATTCCACTTGGGGCTCAAGATGCACATGCTCTCTCAGTCCACTCCACAGCACGCCCGGAGGACTCAGCCACCCTGCGCGAGGCACGAGCATCTCCCGAGGCTGCACACTCGGACGGTGCCTGCGCCGATGAGCTCGCTGCCATCTGACAGCACCATGTGTACGACCTCGTTGACCTTCCCCTAGGTTGGAAGGCCATCGGCGCCAAGTGGGTCTTCCGGCGCAAGGGGAAGCCCGACGGGTCCTTGGACAAGTACAAGGCCCGCCTTACACCCAAGGGGTTTGCCTAGATTCCTGGGGTCGATTACGGCCAGATCTTTGCCCCAGTTGGCCGGTTCTCCACTAGTTGGGCGCTCTTCAGCCTGGTCGCCCAGCATGGGTGGGAGCTGTATCAGATGAATGTGAGAAACGCCTTTCTCCATGGCTCACTGGAGGGTGAGGAGCTCTATATGGTGCAGCCCCAAGGCTTCGACGATGGCACTAGGAGAGTCTGGCGGCTGCAGAAGGCACTCTTTGGCCTGAAGAAGTCGCCTTGGTGCTAGAACCAGGAGATCAGCAGCACGCTCCTTCGCGGCGGGCTCCTGCGTAGCACCACTGACCCCACAATGTTTGTCAGTCCGCAAGGCCAGACTTTCGCTGCTGTTCTGGNTAGATTCCTGGGGTCGATTACGGCCAGATCTTTGCCCCAGTTGGCCGGTTCTCCACTAGTTGGGCGCTCTTCAGCCTGGTCGCCCAGCATGGGTGGGAGCTGTATCAGATGAATGTGAGAAACGCCTTTCTCCATGGCTCACTGGAGGGTGAGGAGCTCTATATGGTGCAGCCCCAAGGCTTCGACGATGGCACTAGGAGAGTCTGGCGGCTGCAGAAGGCACTCTTTGGCCTGAAGAAGTCGCCTTGGTGCTAGAACCAGGAGATCAGCAGCACGCTCCTTCGCGGCGGGCTCCTGCGTAGCACCACTGACCCCACAATGTTTGTCAGTCCGCAAGGCCAGACTTTCGCTGCTGTTCTGGTTTACGNGCCTAGATTCCTGGGGTCGATTACGGCCAGATCTTTGCCCCAGTTGGCCGGTTCTCCACTAGTTGGGCGCTCTTCAGCCTGGTCGCCCAGCATGGGTGGGAGCTGTATCAGATGAATGTGAGAAACGCCTTTCTCCATGGCTCACTGGAGGGTGAGGAGCTCTATATGGTGCAGCCCCAAGGCTTCGACGATGGCACTAGGAGAGTCTGGCGGCTGCAGAAGGCACTCTTTGGCCTGAAGAAGTCGCCTTGGTGCTAGAACCAGGAGATCAGCAGCACGCTCCTTCGCGGCGGGCTCCTGCGTAGCACCACTGACCCCACAATGTTTGTCAGTCCGCAAGGCCAGACTTTCGCTGCTGTTCTGGTTTACGTCGACGATATCCTCATTGCGTCGCTAGACACGGCTGCCATCCAGCGTGTCAAGGACTTGCTGCACCCTGCCTACCAGATGAAGGATCTCGGGTTTGCCAGTGTCTTCCTGGGCATGGAGCTCGAGCATGATCGCTCCTAGGGTGTCCTGCACATCCACCGGGCCGCCTATGTGCATAATCTGTCCACCCGCTTTACGGAGGACCTTCCACTCGTGCCGAGCACATTTTCACCCATGTCACCTGATGGCCAGGTGAAGCTGAAGAGTCCTGATCCAGCAGTTGTGGGGGAGCCAGTTGACGTGACCTCGTACGTGCGAGTCATCGAGTCACTAATATTCCTGGTCACGACGACGCGCCCAGACATCGCGTTCACCGTCAACCTCCTAGCCCAGTTCTCTCAGGAGCCGCTTCACCTCCACTACGAGGCTGTGATCCGAGTACTGCGCTATGTCGTCTCGACTCCTCGGCGAGGTCTCATGTTCCGCCGCCAGCCGTTTGTTGTCGCGGTAGGCTACACCGACAGTGACTGGACCGGTAGTCCAGACGGTAAGAGTCGCACAGGCTGGATCTTTCAGATTGGTGGTACAGCTGTGTCCTGGCGCAGTGGCAAGCAGGGGTGCATTGCACGCAGCACTGCTGAGGCTGAGTACGTGGCTCTTGGCTCAGGCGCATGTGAGAGTGTGTGGCTGTGTCGTCAGTTGTCCGAGTTGCGCCAGTCTGTCACATCAATCATGTTGCATTGTGACAATGAGAGTTCCATGGCTATCACCGACAATGACGGCATGCATCATGTACACAAAAAGCACATCAACGTTGAGTATCACTATGTGCGTTCACTGTTGCATGACGGCAGCATCAACATCGTGTGGGTTGAGACAGCACGGCAGTTGGCTGACTTCTTGACCAAGGCACTGAAGCGCGACTCATTCAAGAAGGGTGTGAGTTCAGTCGACATGCGTCGGTGAGTGGCTGTTTTTTTTTATCTTTGCCTGCGTTTCTGCGTGGCCTGGGGGAGTCTGGTCGTTGATTCTGTCTCTGCCCGCACATGTGCACTACGCCTGTGAGTCATGGGTACGGCTGCACACGAATCTTGAGATTCGTGAATCTGGTTCAAAAATCCCGAATTCGGATCCGGATTCACGAATCTGGATTCAGGGGTTGGTCTTATTTTGGATTCGTGAATCCACCATCGAATCATAGGGAAGGGGGAGGGGAAGGGCAGACAGGAAAATTTCTAGACTCAGAAGTTCACATCCGCCGACGGGCATAAAAGGGATACCTGGAATTCTGGTGCAGCAATACGGAATTTTGGAGTTTTGAAACTCCGGAACCCCGAATGGCAGCCGCATGGACCGACCGGGTCCCAGATTTGCGTGTGCAAGACTTCCTGACGTGGTATGACACGTGTGCATTCGGAATTGTACCTGACCCGCATGGCTGCGAGAGTCCCATACCATCAGAGCATCGCTTGCAGTTGCGAGAATATTTTTTTGTATGGACAGTCGTCAAGCACTCTCACGGCCGTGAGAATCAGCCAGGCTCGGAGATGGATTTTTGTGCCTTCAGGCCCGGGATATCACCAAGCCTTTCAGTTACGCTCGGAATCCGGCCTTCATTTTGTGGGTGTGTGAGGCTAGTCGCTGGACAAGTCCGCCATCACCAAACTCGGTGGGTCTTTGTCAAAGAATATTTGTGTCCATAAACGCTACGTGTTAAGCCTTAAAGAAAGTGAACAGAATACTACATAGACTTGGCCACGTGTTGTGCCCTCGGAGTGTCAAGTCTGGATGTACCTCCAAGTGCGATTTCTCCACAATGCAATTGTTACGTCCACAGTCAAATTAAGAATTGTATGTAAAGGTCGCCTCGCTCATATAATTCTGTATAAATCCTTCAACTATGGTTGATGCACCTCACTAACAACAGTTAGTGAGACAATCCCACTGGACTCGAAGGATTTGTGAATCCGACTGGATTTGTGAATCCGGGTCTTGGATTCGTGAATCCGAATCCAAGCTTGGATCCGGACTCACAAATCCTAATCCAATCTAGGATTCGCGAACCGGATTCCGTGTGCAGCCTTACTCATGGGGGAGTGTTGGTTTTCGTGCATCTCTCATTGTACTCTGTTGTGTCCTCCCGGCTTGTGTACATCGGCGTGCAGATGACTGACGGCGAGACTCGACGCTGCTGGAGTGTCGCTCGGTGGAGCCAACGCACGCTGAGGCCCACTCACCATTCGCTAGAGCCTCCTCCCTCTGGCAACGCGCTCAGCTCCATTGGCAGGCCTCCTCGGCGGTCGGGCCACCGGCGGTCACTACCACTGCAGATGCTCTCTGCATGGACCCAGCGCTATCTCTAGTCGTCGCGTTGCGTCTGTAGCATCGTGCTGTGCCTAGGGTCCATGTCTCCTGTTGTATGGCCTTGTTTGGCGTCACTTACTGTCATAGGCACTGCCTGGGTTCGGGCAGCCATAACTCTTTGCTGTTATTTTTCTAGCTGATTCTGACCGCACCACTGCGTTTGCAACGGCGGTATTATGGTATGGTCCAATTTTTAGGCAAAACGGACGACGCCCGGGTTTTGGGCTGTCGGGCGTCTGGCAGGGCTCACCAAGAAAACTCTGCCTGCCAGAAAATAGGTCTAGGACTATTTTCTGATTGGCTGGTTAGCTGAGTAAGAATTTCTACACTAGTGGGAGGGAGCTAGAACTTGGAGGGGTCTCCCATTGTTGCTCATTCTTCATTCCTAATCAGTCACTTTCAGTTTTGAGCTGCTTTCTGGCGCTATCACTGGCGCGCACGTTTCTGAGTAACAAACCCAGAGCTTCCAATCTTAGACTCTAGAGCAGCAGACTGAGGGGGCAGCAGACTTAAGTAGCGAGCGTGGAAGCCCGCATGCTGCATCAACAATGCTGCTGCCCCAACCTGCTGCCTAGGAATTCTAGCTACGGACACAGACACACCCCACACTCAACCACTCTCAGGCAAGGGGCGAAGCCCGACAAAATGAATGGCCACCAAAACCTTTCCGCGTGCTAGTGCCTTCGTCAAGAAGTTGTACGCTAAATGTCAGTGCCAACCCATATGACGGAGATCACGTGTCCTTCCACAAGATCACGCACAAAGTGATGCTCAACCGCAATGTGCTTCGTGCGAGCGTGAAAGACACCAGTGTTTACTACAATGGCAAGAGCACTCTGGTTCTTGCAATGAAGCACAATGGCAGGTACTGACTGGCCCAGCTCAAGGAACAGGCGCTATAGCCATACCGTCTCAGCAGCTTCTGCACCCAGAGAAAAACACTTTGCCTCCGATGAGCTTCGTGTAATGCAGCCCTACATCCCGCTGCGCCAGAACACAGCGGTACCATCGAGTAGGAATACGTAACCAGTGCGATTGCGTCCATCTGGGCTCCAGGCCTAGTCGCTGTCACTGTAGCCATCAAGGACCACCGAACACTCCCAGCAAAAGCACAGTCCGAGGTACATTGTGGAGACCACGTACCGCACCATTAGCACAGCCGCGTGAAGGGCTCTGGCATGTGGAGCCTGCGAAAACTGAGCAAGGAGGTTGACGGCAAATGCAATGTCAGGACGCGTTGTAGTGGCCAGGTACATCAGACATCCGATGAGATGGAGGTTCAAGGTCACATCCGCTGTCTCCCCCAACTGTGTGGGATCGTCCACCTTCAGGGCATCCTGCCCGTCAGGCGTGAGCGGTGTGGAAGCCGTGGGCACTTTGCCGAGGAGGTCACTGAAGCGCTCCCCCACAACACGTGCGTATCGGGCCTGATGCAGCAGTAGCGTCCGATGTCTGTGGTCTCGCACGATCTCCATGCCATGAAACACCACTGCAGGACCAAAGTCCTTCATCCTACGGGTAGTCTGGAGGACAACCTTGGCCTCCTTCATGGCCTCCAGTGAAGGAGACGCGATCAAAAGGTCGTCGACATAGACCAGGATGGCGGTGAACCGCTCAGGCGTCCGTCGGATAAAGAAAGAGGGATCTACCTCGCTCTGTACATATCCCGCACGAGTCAAGGTGCTAGTGATCTCGTGGTTCCAACACCGAGGAGACTACTTGAGGCCATACAAGGACTTGCACAAGCGCCAGACCTTGTCACCTTCCTCAAAGCCAGGTGGCTGAGCCACGTAAATCTCCTCATCCAGAGAGCCATGGAGGAACACATTGTTCACATCCATCGGGTGCAGTTCCCAGTCATGCTGAACCACTACACCAATCAGAGCTCAAGTTAAGGTCATGCGGCCGACAGGGACAAAGGTGTCAGTGTAGTCGATGCTCTCGATCTGAGAGTACCCCTTGACGACCAAGCGAGACTTGTGGTGTTCCAGTGAGCCATCCGGCTTCACATTCTTGCAAAAGACCCAATCGACCTGAATAGCCTTCCTCCCAGGTGGAAGGTCGACTAGCTCGTAAATTCCGTGCTCTCGGATGGCGCGAAGCTCATCCTCGCAGGCAGCACGCCAAGCGTCAGCATCCTGTGATGAGAGAGCTTCCCTCGGCGTGCCCGGGTCAGGCGCCATAGAGGGAGAGCTCTGCGTGGCAAGAGCACACGCCTCAGTACTAGGTCTGACGACCACAAAATCAGTTGCTACATCACAAGTAATATGAAACTCGCGAGTGACGAGATCATGCCCTATGGGGCACGCTGTATGTACCTCTGTGTGCTCAGTGCAGACACTCAAGCCTAGGGCCTTTGTGCCGGGATCACCACTCGCGATGCTGCGAGTGGTGCGCTTGGGTGCGGGACCTGACACTCGTTGGACTCCGGAGTCCAATGGTGGAAGACGACCACCAGTCTCACGTGAGTAACCTGGGCTCGAGGGGTGCACCTCAGGCTCAGAGACAGGCACGACCACAGCTGGTGAGGACTAAGGCAAAGGAGCTGGTGATGCCGTACGAGGAGATGCGTGTGTGGGAGACAGGGGACTGGGTGAGATAGTAGGAGCAGGTGAGGCAGGATCACGCACAGAGGCAGGAGTGCCGACAGACATAGGTACAATCACAGGAGTACGCACAGGTACAGGATCATGGGTACCTGTGGAGTGCGAGGGAAAAAGGGTAGAAGCCGGCTGTACTCGAGAGGTCTCTGGGCCGACAATGATGATTGTAGGGTCATCAAGAGCCGGAGACCGAGAAGTGGAGGGAGCTCGAACGGACACATCAGCCTGGCGAGAAGTGGAGGCACATACTCCCCCATCCGTCGAGAAGCCTCACACGTAGGAACATACATGACGGATAGCGATGGGATCGATGTTAAATCACGGTAGGTGAGGGACTCAAAGAAGAGAGCATCGCGTGACTCAACGATGCAACAAAGAGCAGGATCCTAAAAGCGTGAGGCCTTCGACCGCGGGGAGATGCCTACGAAGGCACACAAGCGACCCCGCGGTAAGACCTTGGACCCGTGCTGGTCCTCGGTGTACCACACAGAATCCAAGGATCCCAAGACGCAAGCGAGGCGCATGTCAGCACGGTGGCCGAACCAGAGCTCATACGGCGTGACGTGGTCCGGAAGGGGACCGTGCGGGAGGCGGTTCCATACCCAAGTCATGTAGGCAAATCCTTCAAAGGCGAAGGACTCCGGGAGACCACACTCAGACCGCATAGCACAAACCACATCCTCCATGGTATAGTTACAACACTCAGAAACACCATTCTGCTGAGGAGTAGTAGGAGCGGAGACCTGGTGAAAAATTCTGTGCTTGGCGAAGAAGCTGTCCATCTCACCAAGAAACTCGCCGCTGCGATTCGAGCGGAAGGTATGAAGCGTGTGGCGGGACTGACACTCAGTCATCACTAGCCACAGGCAAACCTCGAGAGTGGCGTCACTCTTCTGGCGCAGGCTGCAGACTCACCTCATCCGGGTGAAGTCACCAGTCAGGGTCAGGACGTATCAACCCCGATCGGAAAGAGACTCCACAGGAAGAGGACCAAGAAGGTCCGAGTGGACTAACTCGAGAGGGCGAAGTGTGCGAGAACGGGAGTCAGGATAGGTGCAACGATGCATCTTACCTTGAGCGTAGAAGAGACAGTCGGTCTTGGGCGGCTTCTTGAAAGAAGCCGCATCAAGACCGAGGATAGGCTGTGTCCAAATGAGCTTCGACATCGTGTCAGAGCCTACATGACACAGACGATGATGAAGCAATCGCTGGTGCCCAGGAGAAAAAATGCCAGTGAAAAAAACACGAGCTGAAGGGGAGGCGGAGCAAGGTGAAGAAGTTGGAGAGACACGATACAGGTCATCCACAACAGAGGCACGAAGAACAATGCTACGAGTTTCAATAGCAGTCACAATCGCGGAGTTTGCAGTGTGCTCCACAGAGAGTCCCATCATTGTGCACGCACATACAAGAAGCAAATTGAGCTCAAGGTCAGGCACAAACAACACCTCGGAAAGATACAGGGGCCCAGACGGACCATCGAAACACACGACCCCAACACCCTGGACTGGCAAGGAGTGACCAGAGCCTGTGCGAACGGAACGAACAGACGCAACAGGGCCGAGAACAACAAAGTCACTACGACAACAAGTCATGTGATGAGTGGCACTGGAATCAATGATCCAAGTGCCACCGGAATCACGACTGGAGGAAGTCACTGTACAACGGGCAATGGAACACTCGGAATCAGAAGGACGCTGGAAAGTAGGTTGGGAGGAACGACGAAGGGCACAAAGGTGAGACACATGAATCCAATCAGTACAGTCAGGCCCATCGTTGTCACATGCCGACTGTTCCCCCCCATACGAGTCATCCCGAGCCACGAGAGCAGACGGACAGACAGTCTGTGAACCACCGAGCTGTGACGACACACTTGCACCTCCCTGAAAGCAAAGCGCCAGAAGGTGTGTCGGAGCTCGGTGATGGTGCGTTCACGTGGGTCCGGGTCGCTGCTACTCGCCGGTGGTGAAGCGAGAACTACCGCGGTCGTGGTCACCGCGCTCCCTGAGGATGTGCTCCTTGACTTAGACCGTAGTACGTGCATAGCCTGAAGCCCACGAGTAATCCACGCCCAGTCGAGTGGCTACTGGCACTCGGTGTAGTGATGAGCACCTCCACAGTTGTAGCAGTGAACAGAGCATCCACTTCTACTGCCCGATGACGGCTGCTGCTGCGACTGCTGCTGGCCCGAGCCACGCCTCCGTCTCCCCTTCTTCCCATGTGCTGATTTTGCGACACTCTGTGTGTGAGTCGGTGTAATCAGGGTGGAATAGGAAGAGGAGGACGTGATAGAGGATGGAGAAGGAGACTGCAGGAGAGACGTCGATGGTGATACGATGACTGATGCAGCAAGGGGAGTCTCCTGATGAGTCACGGCTGCCTTACGGGTGGAAGTCACCTGGAGGAAGAGCTTGTGCGCCCAGGGAAGAAGTTGTAGTGAGGTGGAAAACGGCTTTAGCACGGCGTCGCTGTACCTCTTGAAGATATCGGTGTGCTCAAGGCAAACTCCGAGCATGATTGTACGGAGCGTCCACAGCTGTGTGCCTCCTAAGGTCTCAAGGCGCGTGCAGATGCGCATGGCGTGTCGCCAGTAGTCGGCTGCACGCTTGGCATGCCCCTGACAGAGGGAGTGAAAAGCAAAAATGTGAGCGGCGTGGGTGGTGTGCGTCTTTCTAGCAAGTAGGGATAATGCCAAGTCCCACTCCCCGTATGGATCAGCGTCGGTGCCTGAGTCGGCCTCGCCAAGGAACAAGCAGAAGTCGACGACGGTCTCACGCGGCATGGCGTAAAGAAGTCCGTGCATCGACCTAGCTGCTGTCAACACCTGTGCTCGGTCCGTAGTCTGATACGGACTGTGGTAGTAGGGCAACACTCCCTCTGAAATGGCACAAACCTTGAGAAGTAATCCCAGCAGTCAAAACTGTCCTTGCTGACATACTGTGGGGGCGGTGTCTCGAAGTCCTTGGGTTGCCGCTCCGTAGGGAGAGCAACCACAGGCTGAGAAGGACGAGGGATGGGGAAGACACCAGGAAGAGGAAATTCGCTGGGGTGGAGGTCAGGCGATGATCGAATCTCAGGGAAACGAGGTGTGTGTGGGGGCCGAGAGCTCGTCTGGAGCTGGCAGAGACGCTCCTGAAGCACACAAATCTCACGCTCGGGGGAGTCGCCCTCCATGCCTGGCATATCTGGATCCTCCTCCCAACGATCAAGAGGTGGCGGGTCTCATCCAGCTCCTGTCTCCGGTGCTGGAGCTGACTGCTGTGCAGAGGGTGCGACACCGGCAGCTTCCTCAGAGGTCTGTCGTTGGGCCGTGGACTGACCCTGAAGAAGCTCAGTGAGTGAACGGATGGCGCCAGTCTGCTCCCATTGTAGGTGGCACATCTCGTCCTGCTGGCTCCGCAACTGCTCAATAGCATGCGAGCGCGGACGCATGACCCCTGAGGAGGAAGAAGAGGGATCTAGTATCCTCTTTCCCTTATCACCGGACGGAGCCATGTCACCGCTCATTATGGGACGAGAGGTCAACTTGGTCAGATTGCGAAAATGTCAGCGTTTCTCGAGCAATTGAAACACTGGCAAATTTTGACGCTCCGACCAAAAATTTGATTAAGTGTTGACTTTAGCAGGTGGTTGCTGATGTCAGCATGACCTGATGACGTCAGCAAGAAAAATGCTGATGTCAGCTCCCCTTCTTTCCCCCCCCCCTTCTTTCTCTTTTGTTTTTTTACAACCCTCGCGGTTTTTGCCCCGCTGCGCAGGGGGCAGCTGCTCTACAGCAGCCGCGCAGAAGCTGCGCATAAGACCCACAACAGCTCGGCTGCTGCTGCTGCTGCTACGCCGGCACCTGCAGCAGCAGCCACGCGGCTGCTTGCACAGCTGTGGCAGCAGCTGCACACTGCTGCTATACTGTAATGCAGCTGTGCGCTACTGTTGTAGCTGTTGTGCAAAGCTGCTGTTACGCGCTGCTGTTGTGCTGCTGCTTTGCTGCGCTACTGCTACTGTTTTATGCTGCTGCTGCTGTTGCTCCTCAATGCTGCTGCTGCTTCACGTTGCTGCTGCCCGCCGTCGCCGCCACCGCCGTGCAGCGCTGCTATGCGTTGCTCCTACTATGTGCTGCTGCTTCTACATGTTGCTACTACTGCGGGTTGCTGCTGCTGCTGCCAATTGCCGCCTGATGCGGCTGTGGCCTGCTGCCGCCGCTGCTGGCGCCAATGCCAGCAGCTGCTAGCAGCTGCCGCCTGCCGCAGGTGTCACCTGCTGCTGCTGGCGGCTGCTGCTGATGCACTCTCACGTGGTTGACATTGCCGACAGTCGGGTGTCGTCGGTAGGTCCCTGTGGTTTGGCAACAGCGGTGACTCTCACTGCTGCTGCTCTACTACGTCTCTGCTGCCCAGCTCTGCGAGAAGTGTCTCACCGCTCTGATACCACGAGAAGATGCGTGCAAGCTTCCTAGTGACACAGCCACCAACTAGGCGTCAGTGACCGGTCTGACAGTGACGACAGTCACAAGTCGTGCACACTACGACAAGGGTCTGGCTAGGAGACACAAGGCAAAGTGTCAGAATGCTTTAATAGCATTTGCAGAGAGAAATGACAAATGACAGGTCCATGGCATAAGTACCTGCCACGGCGCACATTGGGTGTCGCACGCGGCAGCACACGATCTGTCCTAAAACCGGCCCAAAACCACTGTTTTGGCCGTAACTCTGCACAGACATATCAGAACGCTACGCCGACTAAACCTAGACGTACACGATCACAAGCCGGACGCTACAACTGGTCACATGCATGCATCCGGCATCAAACGCTGGACACACAATGCAAAAACATGCAATTCGGGCCCACGGCCAGTCCACGGATAAACTCCTGCGTGCTGCAGAAAAACTGCCGGGGGTCTCGGGCAGCGTCCAGAGCTCTGGAACAGTCATCGGTCAGCTCCAAGCTGGTAATCCACCACCAGACAACGCACCGGTACCACCAGGGCCCGCATCAGGGATCTGCACGGGTATGGAGACGGCCAAGTGGTCACAGTAAACAGTACTGGTCGACAGGAACGTCACAAATAACAACAGTCATCCTGGGAAGAAAGAGAAACTAGGCTGTATTACGATTTAACGAAGAGGAGAAATTCATGCTGAATTCAAAGGGAGTTTTTCATCACAAAAAAGTGTTACTAGTCTTCCATTATGTGCGCATCAATGTATGAAATGGTATTCTTGGATGATTTCCTTAAAGTTGCCAATTAAGATATAACTATATTGTGTATGTGATGTTTACACATGTTATGTTCGATAGTTTTACACATATGTTCGTTGCAATCGTTATTGCTTACTTCACTTCTGTTTTCTTGCGGTACAATCTTGAAGCGAGTACGATTGTACGATTTTGGTAATTTTTGCCGTCATGAAGTTTAAAAAAGAGGTACGAATGTATGGCATACTTGATATATTCAGATGTATACTATTTGTGGATGTTTCTTTTGTGAATTTTCCTGTGTGGCATGTTGTTTCTCACGCTCGCCTCCTTGGTGAATGATGTAATTAGGCACAAAAGGACTTCATTGTGTATGTGTACATTGTTGTATATTAAAATTCACATACATTTATTGTAGACATATGTTTCCAATGTGGCAAGGAGCATATAATACAGGTATCTGAACATTCGTACATGCTTAATGCGAATAGCACTTTTCATTATGGAGAAATGGCCATGGTGTGTATTTTGTCTGTATAAAACTATACGGATCTATTACCATGATTCCAATATGCATGTAATGGAGTGCTCACTGCTTAATTTGTCTAATATGCGTATAATGCCAATATGCATAATAAATGTGGTATGGTTAGATTACATCACATTGAGTCATGACTATAATGTCCATATGCATGAAACGTAGTGACATCAATGCGTCTATATGCTTAATATGTGTAATATGCCTAGATTGCCAACATGCATACTAAGCGTAGAATGGTTGGATCAAATCCTATCGGGTCATGGCTATAATGCCAATATGCATAAAACATAGTGACACAGTCTATATGCTTAATATGTCTAATATGCTTATAAGGCCAATATGCATAGTAAACCTAGTCTCGTTAGATTAAATCCTATTGGGTCATGACTATAATTCCAAAATGCAGATGAATGTTATTATGACTATACTATAATGCATATATACAGCTACATGTACATGTCTACAACTCTTAGTGTGCTTGTTACGTACAAAACGTGTCCATAAGTGTTTTATTCCACGTCACTATACATATGTGCACGCTCATGCATTCCCACTAGTCCTATGGCGTTGACAATTTTGCCATGAAACAACCAACCTGGGTTGTTAAGTTGATGCTTCTAAGCATCATGTTTACTTAGAACGAGAATTGAAGGACAATACTTACCTCCTTACCTTGCTTACCTATCACGATGAAGTTGATCATGTTGGCATTGTCGATAGATGAGCTCCGACTCGTGTGGTATGCAACGATGTGCAAGTGGGAGTGAATGAGGAATGACTACCACAAACTAGACTCACTTTACTCTACGTAGCTAGACCCAACGACACACCAAACTGACCACGACGTATCCTGCATGCCTAGACGATGAAACATGTCAACGGCCATCGGTGCTTCAACAATGCAGTGCATCTAGTGTGGAGTGAACCGACACCCACTCAAACCATGACGACGTGGTTGGTTCGTCAAAGGGGTCCCTTCTGGAATCGCGAGGTGGCTATGGCTAGTCTGAAAGACTACGTACGCGCTTTTCTCCAAGTCTGTCTTCCAACAAACCTTTTTTTCAATCACAACCCGTTAAGGAGGTTGAGAGAACCATCCTCACTCATGAAGGCTTATGTGAGAGATACGTGACTTTTCAAAATAATCCAGCCCTCGACATGAACAGTTTAGTGGCTGCAAGAGGTACTTTTATGGCACAAAAAGGAGGAGGGGTTTGGGGGCTGGTCCTTGTTCCTTCTCTCACGAGGGAAAATGTGGACAGCCGTCCATCGTCGCATTACATGTATGTACACCAGTCACGTTTAAACCACGCGATCCACACGCTCGGCCTTCAACTTTCTGTTACAAAATTCTCTTTCCGTTTCTTTAGCGTGGACAACAAAAATCGATCCTTTCCTGTCCATTACGAGCATCCGAATGCACAATCATCCGCACTATCACGTTGACTTAGCTGTATCGCATTACGGTTACCTGTCAAAGTTTAATTCTTTCACTTTCTCACAACCGCGTTAATGTACCGCGGTATGGAAATAGGGTACCCTGCCAGGTCAGTACTGATACCTTACCGGTACCGGAAAAAAAAAATACCGTACCGTGGTACTGCAATACCGCAGTACAAAAATACGGTGTACCGTGGTACCGGAAATACCGGCATCAGCCCTGATCAGGAGACAGAAAATGTAAAGCATGAAAATCGGGCTCAAAAGCTAGTCCACCAAGAAAACTCTAACGACTACAGAAAAACTACAGAGCAACCCAGCAAGCACCAGGGTGTTGGTTTGTGTGGCTTCCACTAGTCACGAGCGACGACCGTGGTGATTATTTGCAACAGTGTTGGAGAGCACGACGACATGATCCCTGATGCAGACGCAGCTGGTGCCGGAGCATCGATGAGTGGTGGCTCCATGCACCAGCAGCTACCAGACAGTTGCCACGACATCCCAGGTGCTTTCCAGGGTCCTTTGCGATTTTCCTGCAGACGCTAGAGTTTTCTCGGTGGACTCGCTCTCAAGCCCGATTTGCATGTTTTGCATTGTCTGTCCACCAATTGATGCCAGACTTGTGCGTGTGACCAGTCGTAGTTTCCGGCTAAAGATTCTGCATCTCTAGGTTCAGACGGTGACGTGTTTGGATACCCGTGCGCAGGTTTATGACTAAAACAGTGGTTTTGGGCCGGTTTTAGGAAGAACTGACACTGTCGCGTGCGTCACCCGTCGTGCACCGCAGCAACTATTTATGCTACATACTTGTCAGTTGTCATCCCTCTCTGCAATTACATTCAATTTGAGCTTCTTGACACTCTGTTCGTGTCCTTACCCAGTCCCTTGCAATTTTGTGCATGACTTGTGACTGTCATCACACACTGACTCAGCACTGACGCTTAGTTAAGTGGCAAGCGGTTAAAAAGGTTCCATGAGGTTTCACACCAGGATGTCGTGGTAGCTGTCTAGCAGCTACTGGTGGGTGGAGCCACCATCCATCGATGCTCCAGCACTAGCTGGGTCCGCAGAAGGTATCTGCACGAGCATGGAAACGACCGAGTGGTCAGAGTAAATCGAATTAAGAACAGACTCGGGGTCGTACCACCTTCTAAAAAAGGGTTAGAGCTTAATCCCGTTGGGGCTCGAGGGTCTTGTCCAACAGGGATAGAGCTGTTCCTCGTCCCCTAGTCCGCCACGTGCGTGCACCCTACCTGAAGAAGCCGATGGAGACGATGGAGCAGATTGGAGCCGTCCGATCTTCGTGTACATATTGTACCTGTGCACTCTGCAAGACCACGCGCTCGTCGGTCTTGGAAGCGTGCCTTAGATTCAGAAGTGTGCGCCCATAACCCTTTGTCAATGCGCCGGATAACAACGGTCTAGAAAACGGGTCCCAACATGGGAGGCCGCCAACCGCTCTTGGTATTGCAATCAAGATAACATATCACCCTCGAACGAGGGATCCATACTTTAGGTTCGTTTGGTTTGCAACCTCACGAAGTCCGCATGTTGGTCTTTAGTGTCTACCTTTTGTTGGACACTCTGTGAGGAGTCTCAAAGGCAAGAACTGTAAATGGATACATGCAAGGTACATGCTTTTACACTTGCAGAGCTTTGCTAAAGCTTCTGCTTGTAGTGGCTCCACTAGAGCCAACCTCAACCTACTGTCCTACTTGGCGCGTCCTTCGATGGCCAAGTGTCATCCTCAAGCGAGGCTCTAGTAAGCTTCCTAAAAGCTTCCTGTCCCAGTTTGGGCCACAAAGAAAACTGCGGCCGTCGCGGGGTTTGAACCCACAAGCTCTCGTTTGAGAATCCGGTGCCTATTCAACCATGCCAAAAAGGTATGGTTCCTACGATGAGCCACAGGGGACATACCCATTATGGACAGTGCATTCTTGGCCCATCTCAGAACAGACCAAGGGGACGTACTCCATAGAGCAGTACATGCCTTGGTTGTATGTGTAGCTAGCCAGCTAGGCAATGGACAAGGTGCATACTATCTCAACATATCTCTCCCTTGCACCTCTGTCCATTTGGCGCTTACAGGGCTCCATCAATGCCTTGGGGCTCAAACTTCCTCTGCCGCACTCCTCATGCCGAATCCACGAATGCCTGCATAGTGCAAGTCGCTCTCCAGCGGCTTGGTCATGCAGTCAGCAAGCACGCTCTTTGTTGCGCAGTGCTGCAAGTCCACCACGTTCTTCATGACCAGGTCACATGATTAGTGGTACCGTATGTCGATGTGCTTCATTCGCAGGGAGATGATCTCATCTTCAGCCATCGAGATGGCGCTCATGTTGTCCACGTGTACGACCGTGGCGTCCTTCTGTGGCACTGTCATTTTGCCAAGCAGGCTATGCAGCCACTGAGTCTCCTTGCACAACTCAGACAGAGCAACGTACTCTGCCTCAGCCATGGACACGGAAACACAATCCTGCTTCCTGCTGGCCCATGAGATGGCAGCGCCATTCAAGATGCACACGTATCCAGAGGTGGATTTCCTGTCGTCGAGATTTCCTGCCCAGTCAGCGTCGGTGTAGCACTTCATTTAAGGGGTTCCGTTCCTTCTTGGCCTCCAAGGACGAGGCCCATGTGACGTGTCTTGTATAGGTAGCGCAAGATGTGCTTGACTGCCTGTCAATGTTGTGGCCCAGGGTTGGCCAAAAATCTGCTCACTTGTCCCACAGCATAGGAGATGTCCGGACAAGTCCCTACCATGGCGTACATGATGCTACCCACGACGGACTGGTAGGGGATGTCTTGCATCTCCCTTTGTTGTGCTTCGTTGCTTGGCGACATGGAGGCCTTCAGCTTCGTATCGGTCGTCATTGGGGTGCTGACATGTTTGCAGTCTTCCATGTGGTAGCGCTTCATTACCTCACCGATGTATTTGGTTTGGTTGATTTTGATGGTGCCTGCTACCCGGTTGCGGTGGATGGCGATCCCGAGGTAGTACTCGAGAGGACCCATGTCCTTCATCTTGAACCTTTTGCTGAGGTCAGACTTCAGCTCATCCAGCAGCTCGACCGAAGACGAGCAGATGATCAGATCATCCACGTACAGCGCAACCAGTATCAGCCCTCTCCAATCATCGCGGACGTACATGCTCGGGTCATTCTATCAATGCGCGAAGGAGAGACCGGTCATGAAATCGTCCATCTGTTTGTGCCACATCTTTGGGGCCTGTTTCAGCCCGTACAGCGCTTTCAGCAACTTGCACACCTTGTCCTTGTGAGCTGTGACTCCTTCAGACACCTGCATCAGCACTTCCTTGTCAAGCTTCCTATAAAGAAAAGCTCTCCTGACGTCCATCTGGTGTATCTCTAGGTTGTTTGCAACTGCAATACCAAGGAGAGGGCGGATGGAGGCAAAGGTCACAACGGGCGCGAACGTCTCATCGTACTTGGAGCCCAGGCGTTGAGAGAACCTCTTAGCCACTACCCTTGCCTTGAACTTGTCAATGCTGCCATCTTGCTTCTTCTTCACTCGGAGGACCCACTTCGATCCCACCACGTGGGCCTTGTCGGGTCTATCCACCAGTACCCATGTGCCGTTCTCAGCAATGGACGCGAGCTCGCTGTCCACTACCTCCTTCCACTTGGCCGCATCTGGGCCATTCATCGCCTCCGCCACTGTGGATGGCTCTCCCTGAGCCATGCCCGACCAGCTAAGGCAGGTCCAATCATCCTCATACCGCAAGGGTGCTTTCTTTGGTCGCAAACTGCGCCGGGGTGCTGGTGCGGCTTCTTGATTTGGTGTTGGTGCTTCCATAGGTGGTGGTTTGTCGTCGTCGTCATCGTCAGAAGAGTCGTCAGACTCCAAGTCAGACTCGGAAGCTCCGGATGCCTCGGTATCCGCGTCCATGTCAGATGCTGCGGCATCCTCCGCAGCTACTCTCCCATTACCACCACCTACTGGCAAAGCGAGCCAGTTGTCGGGTGCTTGGTCTCCGGACTCAAGCAACACTATCCAGTCTCTCACTTTGGGAGTGTGGATCGGGTCCAGCAGCTCTCCCTTTCCAAGGGTGCGTTCATCGAACACGACGTCGCGGCTCCTCACGAGCTTGCTTGCTGCCTGGTCCCAAAGCCGATAGGCTTTGTGCGATGTGTCACACCCAACCATGACGCACTTCCTGGAATGTGCGTCCAGCTTGCCTCCACCTTCTCCCGACTGGATCTTCACCGATGCAGTTGACCCAAACACCTTCAGATGAGATGCGTTGGGTTTCTTTCCCGACCATGCTTCCTGTGGGGTCTTCAGCTGCTTGTCCTGCTCCTTTCCACACGCGGTCGCTGGTGTGAGGTTCAAGAGGTAGCAAGCCGTTGTTGTTGCTTCAGCCCAAAAGCGAGGTGGGAGCTTGGCTTCGAAGAGCATGCTTCGCACCATGCCGGGTAGGGTTTGGTTCATCCTCTCGGCAACGCCGTTGCTTTGGGGGTTGTAAGGGGTGGTTTTCTCGTGGCTGATGCCATGATGCTTGAGCCAAGGCTTGCATGCCTCGTACTCATCCCCGTTGTCACTTCGGAGCGTCTTCACTTTGTTGGATGTTTGTCGCTCCACCATGGCGACGAACTCGAGGAGCTTCTCCTTGACCTCTCCCTTTGTTTTGAGGAAGTAGATTCATAACTTGCGGCTGTGGTCATCAATGAAGGTCAAGAAGTACTTGCTTCCTCCGTTAGACGGTGTGCAGAAGGGTCCACACACGTCATTGTTTATCGGTTCCAAGACATGCTCTGCTCGTTGACCTCTCCTAAACGGCTTCTTCTTTGCCTTCGCTTGGAGGCGTGGTTCACACAATGTACACCCTTCGCCATGCTTCATGGTGCACCCTTCAATTCTGTGGACTACCTCTTGCTCCTGCATCTTCTGCAGCATGCTGTTGGCCACGTGACCAAATCGCCGGTGCCACAGCTCAGCATCAGTGTCCTTGGTTGATGTGGCAGCCGCAATGGTCGCCAGTGGTGCATCCTTTGGCTCAAGTGCCACAGTCTTGGTGGCACATGTGAGTCCCTCATCCGACGCCTTGGTGACTTTGGTTTGAAGCACGTAGAGGCTTTCGACTCGTGGAACTTGAAGCATGAGGTTCTTTTTGGTGTACAAAATCTGGATGTCCTCGTTTTTTAGGGCCACCGCTTCCTTGTTGGTGAACACCACTGTCATGTTGTTGTCGGTGAATTGTGAGGCTGAAAGCAAGTTGGCTGCAAAGGAAGGCATGTACACCATCTTTTGAAGGTTGACTGCCTTCTCCGCACCGTTCACGTTAAACGTGATCACCTTGTCCCCTTCGCCCATGGCTTGGATGACGCCGCCGTTTGCACACTTGATGCACATGACAGATTTGGCCATGGAGACAAAACCACCATTCTCTTTTGATGAGTGGTGGTTGGTGCCCGAGCCAAGGGAGAATGCCCCGGGCCTAAGGATCGCTGCCCCCTTCATGGGTAGCCCCCTAGCCATCATGTTGGTAAGCTCCTTCTTCTCTTTCCCACCTTTGTTTCCGCCTTCTTTCTTGGGACTACGGCAGTCCCTAGCCCAGTGCCCAGCCTTGCCACGGTTGTGATAGTTGCCGGGCTTCTTGGAACTCTTCCCGCCACCATTGCCTTTCCCTCCACCGCCACCGCTTTTGCTGTTGCCTTGACTGGAGCGAGAGCTTGCACCTTTTCCACCCAAGCAAGAGGCATATGCTGAGATGTTTACCTCACTGCCACTACGTCGCATGGACTCGTTGCGGACGTGTACGGCGACAGCCTCATACGTCAGATCCGCCTCCTTCCAACCGCCAAATACGCTGATCAAGGACCCCCAGCTTTCCGATAGCGCCATTAGAAGGATCATGGCACACATATTGGAGTTGAGATTCCATTCCATTTGTTGGACCTCTTACAGTACATTGTCGAACGACTGCAAAAATGCGGGTATCCGTTCTCCTCCGCTCACCCTCATCGACATCAACCTTTAGAAGATGAAGAGTTTTTTTGCTAGGGCGTTTGATTGATGCACGCATGAGAGGTTTGCGTAGGCCTCAGCAGCCAACGTGCATCCTGTGATATGGGAGTGTTGAGCCTCGTTGATGGACGTCACAAGTATGGCGAGAGCCATGTTGTTCATCATCGTCCATGCCACAAGGTCAGCCGCATGCGTCGTCAGCGTCACATCGGCGGGTGCTGTCTCGGTCCCTTTCAGGATGTCGAGGTAGCCACGCACATTCATGACAATCTCAAACTGCCATTTCCACAAGGGAAAACCTGTCCCCGTGATTTTGTACATACCCGTCTCAAGGCAGGCTTGAGTCGAATCTGCCATTTCCTGCACTTGGTTGTCTTCTGTGCTTCGCTATTACTCTGCTTCATTGAGGCCGATGAGGCTGATGAGGCTGCAAACTGTGACCGTTGTCAAAGGTGTAGTTGGTTCCGTTGCATACCCCTCCCGCCGATGATCGCCTAAGGCGATGGTGCCGTCGTGAGAGAACGGACTCATGGTCGTACCACCTTCTAAAAAAGGTGTAGAGCTTAATCCCGTTGGGGCCCGAGGGTCTTGTCCAACATGGACAGAGCTATTCCTCGTCCCCTAGTCCGCCACGTGCGCGCACCCTACTTGAAGAAGCCGATGGAGCCGATGGAGCAGATTGGAGTAGTCCGATATTCATGTACCTGTTGTACCTGTGCGCCCTGCAAGACCACGCGCTAGTCGATCTTGGAAGCGTGTCTTAGAACCAGAAGTGTGGCCCCATAACCCTTTGTCAATGCGCCAGATAGCAACGGTCTAGAAAACGGGTCCCGACATGGGAGGCCACCAACCGCTCTTGGTATTGCAACCAAGATAACATATCACCCTCAAACGAGGGATCCACACTTTAGTTTCGTTTGGTTTGCAACCTCACGAAGTCCGCATGTTGGTCTTTAGTGTCTACCTTTGGTTGGACACTCTGTGAGGAGTCTCAAAGGCAAGAACTGTAAATGGATGCATGCAAGGTACAGGATTTTGTACTTGCACAGCTTTGCTAAAGCTTCTGCTTGTAGTGGCCCCACTAGAGCCAACCTCAACCNCACCAACCGCTCTTGGTATTGCAACCAAGATAACATATCACCCTCAAACGAGGGATCCACACTTTAGTTTCGTTTGGTTTGCAACCTCACGAAGTCCGCATGTTGGTCTTTAGTGTCTACCTTTGGTTGGACACTCTGTGAGGAGTCTCAAAGGCAAGAACTGTAAATGGATGCATGCAAGGTACAGGATTTTGTACTTGCACAGCTTTGCTAAAGCTTCTGCTTGTAGTGGCCCCACTAGAGCCAACCTCAACCTACAGTCCTACTTGGCGCATCCTTTGACCGCCAATTGTCATTGTCAAGCCAAGCTCTAGTAAGCTTCCTAGAAGCTTCCTGTCCCAGTTTGGGCCATAAAACAAATTGTGGCCATCGCGGGGTTTGAACTCGCAACCTCTCGTTTGAGACTTCGGTTCCTATTGAACCATGCCAAAAAGGTATAGTTCCTATGATGAGCCACAAGGCACATACCCATTATGGGCAGTGCATTCCTGGCCCATCTCAGAACAGACCAAGGGGAAGTACTCCATAGAGCAGTGCATGCCTTGTCTGTATGTGTAGCTAGCCAGCTAGGCAGTGGACAAGGTGCATACTATTTCAACAGTAGGTGTTGGAGAAGTCTCGAGACACTCTGGAGGACCGTCGTATCGTCACGCTCTCCTCTACCCTATACCACCAACGTGGGTTATATGGGTAATCCGTCGGCATCGCTCATGACGGGTGGAAGCCACACAAACCAACACCCCCTGGCTGACATAGCCATCAACACCAGAACAATTGAACGAAGGCACGGAATAGCAACGTATGCTCAACCATAATATGCACCAGTCAACCACACACACACACACACATACACACACACACACACACACACACACACACACACACACATCTATTGTATGTGCGTGGTTGACTCCATCCAAGCACAAAGGTAGGCCCAATGTCCGTCTCGAGCAGAATGAAGGTCAGAAGGTCTCCTTATGACACTGGAACATCCTACCAAGAGTCCGAGTCTCGACCATCCGAGGAGTCATTCACATCATCACAAGTCAGCCAACAAGAGGGTCTCCTCGTGAAACTGGCGGTACCAATGCGCGGGTCTCGACCGCTACGAGCAATCCAACAAGCCTCCGTATGCTGGCCACAATAGCATCATCAACTAAGGGTGCACACAGGTTCTTGGAACCGCGGTACCGGAACCGCGGTTCCGGTTCCAGAACCGGAACCGCGGGTCCGGTTCCGGGATTCCGGAACCGTCGCAGAACCGCGGTTTTCGCACATAGGTTTTTGGGGAGGAAGGGGGGGGGAGGGGAAACAGCGGACCTGTTCAACACTCGAACAGTTAAAAGTGAGACACAGAATGGCATGACAACCAGCGAACGATATCCTTGCCACCGCGGAATGGCATGCCAACCAGCGATATCCTAATGTCATTGGTCCACATCCGTCGAAACTTTGATGTGTCACCATGTATTCCGAGGTGGCGAGGATTCCCAATCCTCGCCACCTCGGAATGGGCATCGTTGTCCGTTCAATGCACTTGGCGGCGCCGCAGCTCATGCCTGTTGCGTGCCATGCACGCAACAGGCACACGGCTTTGCTTCCTCCTCCAGTCGCTGGAGCAGGAAGATTCCTCTACGACGAATCTTCCTGCTCCAGCAACTGGAGCTTCCTTTGGGCACATGACGTGAGCATGGCGACGTCACTGCCATTTGAGTTTGTCGCCTGGGTTCATTGCGGGACCACCACTTCAGTTTTTCGCCTGAGTAACTTCGCGCTCCCAGAGGAAGTTCGCTCCTCAGCTCTTTACCCCTCAGCCAAGTTCCACCACTGCCGCCAGATCATGGCTGCAGCGGTAGCTAGCGACAGTAGCGACAGAGGCATCTAGCAACCCCAGGAGCAGGCTGTGCCTCTTGCATGAGCCGGCACCATCAGCCGCGGGTGCAGCAGCCAGCAGCAGCCGTGTCATAAGCAGCGGCCGCGGCATCAGCAGCAGGTAGCGGCAGAAGCAACAGGCAGCAACAGCAGGCTACAGCAGCAGGCAGCAGCCGCAGCAAGCAGCAGCCGCACATTCGTCAGCCGCAGCAAGTGGCCACACATTCGTCAGCAAGCGGCCGCACACTCGTCAGCAGCAGCCGCACATTCGTCAGCCGCAGGGCCATCCAACAGCGCGCGAGCGGCAGACTCACCAGGCACACATCAAAACCATCACCCGCGTGAGCGGCAACCAGCAGGAGCAGGCAGCCAGCAGGAGTAGGCAGTAGCAGCAGGTTGTGTCTTTTGCAACAGGCGGCAGCAGAAGAGCCCAATCGTTGCTCCGAATCACCAGCACATTCGTCAGCAGCATCAGCCGCGTGTGCGGCAGCCAGCAGCAGCGGTAGCGAGCAGGAGCAGGCAGCAGCAGCATGTTGTGGCTCTTGCAGCAGCCAGCAGCAGCGGCATCCAGCAGGAGCAGGCAGCAGTGGCAGCCAGCAGGAGTAAGCAGCAGCAGCAGCACGTTGTGCCACTTGCAGTAGCCGACAGCAGAAGCAGCCAGCAGCAGCGGCATCCAGCAGGAGCAAGAAGCAGCGACAGCCAGCAGGAGCAGGCAGCAGCAGCACGCTGTGCCACTTGTAGCAGCCGGCAGCAAAAGCAGCCAGCAGTAGGCTCAGAATCACCAGCACATTCAGCAGAACCAGCAGCTGCTACAATGGCAGCGGTACTGGCTGCAGTTATACTAGCAGTGCTGGCAGGGGTTGTGGCTACGAGGAGCACAACAAGCATGGTAGATGGCATGGGCTTGGGCGAAGAGAGAGCGGCTGCAGAAGACTCCGACAATGAGGAGGAGTCAGATGGTGAGGGGGAGGTCGGTGACAAACGCAAGAAGAACAAGGCCGTCATCTGGCGCTACTTCAAGAAGCAGGAAGCTGATCCAGATAGGGCAGATTGCAATGAGTGCGGCCGAGATTTTGGTTGCAGGAAGAGCTCCACCAGCGGAATGAGAAAGCATCTTCGTCTAGGCCATCCAAAGTTGTTTAAGGAGATGAAGGAGTTAGAGGTCACTGCCGCACTGCAACACGCCACTGCAAATGCCGTCTCCGCCGCTGTGGAAGCTGTTAGGGCAGATCCAGGAGCAGGTGCCACCGTCATAGAGCGTGCTGTTGCGGGAGTGGGGGTAACGTTCAACAAGAGGTACTGGCTCTCGTGTCTGTGGAAGCACGTCATTGATAAAAACCTGTCATTTTTGTCAATGCAATCATTCTGGCTGGAGAAAGCATTTCTGCATTGCAATCCCACTGCTCATCTGCCTGGTCGCATGACCATTGCACGCGGCATTGTGACAGGGGCAGTTGCTTTTCGTGCTAGGTTACGCAAGCTGCTGTCTGAGGTCNCCGTAGCACGCCAAGGGAGCAGTCCCTCATCTCTGCAGCCTCTGCCGCCGGTGTCAAGTACCTCTCTCTCCATCTTGACACTGAGACAAGGTGGAATTCAACCCTTGACATGTGTAGCCGCGTGTTGTTTCTACGCAAGGTGCTTGTGACATGGCTGGCAGGATATGGAAGGGAGGGCACGCTGCTAACTCCAACTGATGAGGAGTGGGCCACCATCGCACTGCTGACTCTTATCTTGAAGCCGTTCAAGTCGTACACAGATGACATTAGCGGCAGCAAGTACCCTACTCTCATTCTGGTTATCCCCTTCTTTGAGTCCATGCTCACGAAGATCCATGGGTGGCAGGTGCGGTCTATCAATGCAGAGAAGAAAGGCAAGCGGCGCGGAGCAGCTGGCAGACTCACCATGAAGGATCAACTTCTTGCAGACATCAAGCCCGGACTTGAAGCTGTCCAGGCAAAGCTGGAGAAGTACGCCGCCCTGCTGACGGACCGTCACGTGCTTGCAACAGCAGCAGACCCACGATTCCGGCTGCGCTACTTCGACAGGACGCACCGGCTCATGGGCATCAAGTCTGCAGCTGAACTTCAGGTGAAGGTGATCGAGATCCTCCGCCCATACTACACCAGGGTGGAGGAGGCACGTGCAGCAGCTGAAGCAGCAGCAACGGCAGCAGCGGAAGTAGCAGTAGCAGCAGTAGCAGCAGCAGCATCAGGTACAGGTGATGATAACGAGATTTTCCCTGCTACTGTAGCAGCGCCAGCAGCAGCAGAGCAGCGCCAACTCCGTCCGCGTGTGCTGCAGCAGCAAGAAGAGGATGAAGAGTTGTTGCAGGCTGCGCTGGCAGATCCATCACATGATCT
>SZWC01000739.1:324198-337836 GCA_023375785.1 Penium margaritaceum
CCATGGACCATTTTGCGGTCCCAGCCACATCCACACCGTCCGAGCGCCTCTTCTCCCTCGGCCGGCACGTCATCACTGACTTCCGCCATTCGCTCGACCACTTGACAGTAGAAAATCTCCTCACCATGAGGTCGTGGATCAATGAGCCCAGCCTGCTAGAGTTTCCAGTTGATCGCCATGGCAATGTGGCCCCAGAACTGAAGGAGGAGGAAGACCGAGTGAATTCACTACGCCGGCTGGCCAGAGCAGAGTTGGTTGGTGAAGCAGCTGAGGAGTTAGAGGGCCTGAGGTTGTTTGACACCGGTGAGGATGAAGATGTGATGGAGGTGGGAGTGGGTTTAAGGGGTGGGGATGGTGATGACGACGATGACGATGGCGATGGAGAGTAGAGTTGTGATCCATCAGTCAACTGATTTTACATGCATTGTTCTTCAATCTCATAACATTCCAGAATGTGTGCTAGTTCTTGCATTGAACAATGGCGATGATGAATTCAATACATCAACATGGCTAATGCATAAAGCAATCCCAAGTGCGCATGACATGGGAACCAATAATGAACTGGTTGTTTATGAAGTAATGCTTGGTAATTTCCCCATAGTCATGACTCTATTATGAAAGTGAGACAGGTCAGATTTGTCAAAATGTAAACTTGCTGTCCCTACATTTTGTCTAGAGAAAAAGTGCATGTAACACCTCTTCATGTGTAGAACCGTGAAGAACCGCGGTTCCAGGCAGAACCGCGGTTCCGGAACCGGAACCGCGGTTCCGGAACCGGAACCGCGGTTCCGGTTCCGAGCCGGAACCGGAACCGCGGTTCCAGTTCCAACCTGAGAACCGCGGTTCCGAACCGGTGTGCACCCTTATCATCAACCCACACGCAAGATCATAAGGGGATCTCCTCGTAACACGGGTGCAACTCACCACGTGTCCGGGTCTCGACCACTAGGAGCAATCCAGGTCGCATGCACATGCCACACACAGTATGGCCACACACCAACACACACGATCAAATGGTCTCCTCGTGACACTTGTACAACCCACCAAGTGTCCGGGTCTCGACCAACAGAGTGCTACCATCCACATGGAGATGTGTAGGTACGTAGTGTGAGCCACACGTTGGCTGCTGTAGTATGCTCATAGTAGAGCATGGACTCGTCGCCATGCATCTCCAATGACGTCGCTTCAGGTGAAGGTCCACAAAAAACTCCCCCTGGGGAGATGTACCTGGCATCGATGTCCTCAATGAGATGTTGATATCGTAGCTGAACAAATCCTGGGCGATAAATCATGTGGTCTCTCCATCACGTAGAGACAACTCCCCCTGTCACGTACGAGTTTGCTCCCACCCTCAAAGAAGAAGTGGTGTCTCCGGCTACGACTCCTCACGTCTCCCCTGCATCACCTGGAGTATACCAATCCTCGTGTGACTACCAAGGGTCCCAACTCACAGACTCTCCTCTCTCTCCTCTACCGCGATGCATCTGTGTACACCGGAGGAAAGGGAATGGGCGAGTAGCACGCAAGCATGGATGAAGTGGCGGAGCTAGCCTCCGAAGTGGGATAGAGCACCCGGAAGTACAGGGGCGTACCGCCACAAGAGGAGGAGGGCTGGAACGACCAAACCGGACCACCATACATGGACGAAGATGACGATGGAGCAGCTGAAGTGGGTGAATGAAGGTGCGTGATGGCAGCAGCAGTAGAAAGAGGAGTGCTGATGGAGTCGACAGGAACAAGAATGACGGAAACTGAAGAAATGCTCACCTCTCCTGTGGTAGTGTCTCCATCAAACGTCGTACTCGGAGTTGGCACGGGATCCTCCTATAGTATGGGTGTGCGAGATTCTGATAGTGGAAAGCTTATGCTGATAGTAGTGGTGCTCCCCTGCTCTGACAGTTGCTCCCGTGCCGCCATCACCTCACGCTGCAACATCTCTAAATGCTCCTATAAGTCAACATAATCTGCCTCGGACATGTGGAGGTGGTCAATGTCTGCTTCGCGTAGGATCAACTCTATCTCACTGGATGCTGCACATGCAGACTATAGAACTTATAAGTACAACTCCATCTGCATCTCTGCTGCTAAATACAATGGAGCCGGTGCTGTTGCATCCTCCTGGGGTTCAGCCAAACTTGCAAAATGCTGATATGCTGGACAATCGGACGTAGCTGAAGGTGTCGCATCCCGACTACAGCTTGTGTCAGTCAGACGAGGAGGGGTGAGCGGTTGCGTGCCGAAAGAGGAGAAGGAGGAGTTGTCAGTGTTGGTACTATTAGGTATTGTGGCACCCTCAAGGATGCCTAGATATCACTGATACATGCTACCAATGTTTTGGGACAACCAATAGACACCAATGGTGAAGAGTGTGGAGCACAAGGATGAAGGATAGGAGTGGGTAGAACACGTTGCATTCAGTAGAACAGAATCAAAAAAAAATTTTGTTAATTAGCTAGTGAGACTGCATCAGATCCTTATAGCGTGTGATCTAAGCGTTCCAATGCATCCAAGCACGTCCAAATCAGAGCAGTAGAGCTCTTGCTACGGCCGTCGATGTAACCCTTGGTGGAGTCGTCCACCTTGCCTTGCTCGCTAGGCAATGGGAGGCTTTTCGATGATGACTTGTCGGAGCGCCTTTCCTCATCCAGAATTCAAGGAGAATTTCATCCTGGTCAAGGAGGTCCTTCTAGTTACTTCTTTTATGCCCCTGGTGCATTTGGAGCTCGTTAGAAACGAACTCGGATCACTGGCGGTGGATTATCCCGCCACCCATGGTGGGTAACAGATTCCACCCGCCCAACACCCAAACGTCGGGCTAGGCTAACTTTCTGAATACTCGGTCATATCGAGTGATTCAAAGCTCGATCCTGCATGGAAAGATCCAAACAATCCATATCTAAAGTCAGATCAGGTTTTTGACCACTTTTCAGTGGTCTAACCAGGGAGTACGATCAACAGCACTCATGGCAAGGACTCACCATGTGAACAATCTCCTCCTCGCACCGCAGCCTTGATGCCCTGTCCTTGGAACCAGTAGCATTTTAAACCTCCCAGTGCAGAAAGAGCTCCACTCAGCTTGCGTTGTGCCTATCCTTGGGCTGTGCCTTGTTCATTGCGTCGACAAGCATGCGCTTAGTGCCACAATGCACAATAGCCGGATCTCCCTTTGCCACCAACTCCCGCGCGTAGTAATGTCGGATCTCAATATGCTTGGTCCTCCTGTGCAACACTGGATTCTAGGTGAGGCTGATTGCACTCATGTTTTCCACATTTATTACCGTCTACTTCTTTCGTGACACCCCGATTTCCTTTAGCAGTCCCCGCAGCCACATCGCCTCCTTTGCAGCTTCCGCAAGCATGATGTACTCCGCTTCGGTGCTAGAAAGTGCCACACAATCTTGCTTCCTGCTTGCCCATGAAACTTCTGCACCGCAAAGCACAAACACATACTCCGACATTGATTTTTCTTCATCTACATCACCAGCCCAGTCGGCATCAGAGTAGCCGACCAACTCAAGGGAGTCGTCACGCGTTCCCCCTCCAAACACGAGCCGCGACTGTTTTGTCACCTTGAGATAGCAGAGGATCCGCTTCACCGCTTGCCAATGCAGTGGCCCGGGTCAGCAACGTAGTGGCTCACTTGGCCCTCCGTGAAGGCCAGGTCAGGCCGCGTTGCCACCATGGCGTACATGATGCTCCCCACAACTGACTGGTACGGCACACCTGCCATCTCCTCCTTCTCCACATTTGGTGGACTTTGTAGTCAGGTTTCGCCGCCACGAAGAGGATGGAGCGGATGGAAGCAAACTTTACCACCGGTGTGAAGGTTTCTTTGTAGTGTTCACCCTTCCACTGGACGTATCCCTTCGTCACCAGCCGCGCCTTGTACCGCTCCACTTTCCCCTCATTGGTGAGCTTCTTCTTGAAGATCCACTTGGAGCAGATGATTTTTGCGCCCTCCGGCCTGTCAATCAGCTGCCAAGTGCCATTCTCTTCATGGGAGGCGAGCTCAAGAATTTATTGCTCCCTCCCACTCAACCCCATCCTTTCACTGCAATGCCTCCTTGATGGTCTCAGGCTCCTCTTGCACAAAGAACGCTCGAGCGAACCTAGTCCACATGTCCTCTACAGCACCATATCATTTTGCTGTACTCCTTCCGTATCCGCTTTTTCGAGGCTGCTGCTATTGAGGTTGTTGCTGCTGTTGCCGCCGCTGCTGCCCTCTCGCGACCCCACTTGCACTGCTGGCCTGCTCCCCCTCTTGCAGGGACCATGGAGATGTGAGATCACTTACCGCCTCCTCATTCAGCTCCACTGCTGCCGACGTTTCGGACTCATTGTCCAACTCAGCTGAATTCAAATCAGCCGCTCCCCCATCCCCCGGATGGTTCTCGCCACTTGGAGCCACTCAGACGTCATCCTCTTTTGCCTCTTCCGGCATCTCCCCCTTAAGGAGTGGCAGCCACTCCCCCCGCTTGGAGAGACCCACGTCTTTGTCCGTCCAACGGCTGTCCTCGTCAAATATGACATGGTGACTCTTCACGATCTGCTGCCTCTGTGGGTCGGAGAGCCGGTATGCCTTGCTCCCGCTCTCGTACCCGATGAAGATGCACCGATGAGTCCCTGAGTCTAAATTTCCCCGCCCTTCCCGTTCCTGCACAACAGCATGTGCAACACAGCCAAACGTGCGGAGGTGAGCCACAGTTGGCTTCCTCCCACTCCACACTTCTTGTGGTATCTTCCACACCTTGAACTCCACGTCCTTTGGTGGCTTTGTCAACGTCAGGTTCATGATGTAAGCCGATGTCTGTACCGCCTCGTCCCAGTACCGCTACGCGAGGCCGTCATCGCTCAACATGGACCGGACCACAGTGCGGCTTGCCCTCACGGTGACGTCATTCTATTGTGGGGAATGTGGCGTAGTTTTCTACCATGTGATCCCCTTGCTCTTCATCCATGCCGAGCAGCCCTTGTACTCAGCGCCGTTATCGCTCCGGAACGGCTTCACCTTCAACCCTATTTACCGCTCCACTATCACCACGAACTCTTGCATGCACAACAAGACATCGCTCTTCCTCTTGATGATGTAGAGTTAGAGCTTGCGGCTGTGATCATGGATGAAGGTCACAAATTAGCGAGCGACCCCGATGGAGCTACTGAATGGTCCGCACACGTCACCATGAACCACCTCCAACTTCACCGATGCACGTATCCCTTTGCCATCGAACGGCTGCCGTGTCGCCTTACCGACCACACACAGATCGTACACAGCATTCTTGGCTACATCGAGACCCTTGACCTCAAGACCCTGCACTACTTCCTTCTTTGCCATGTCCCTCACAGTTGAGGAAGCGATGTGACACAGGCAGCGGTGCCACAGGTCCAGGTCTTCATCGTCCTTCTTGGCGAGGTGGGCGACGTCGGGCCCCGTTTGGCTGCCAAAGATCTTTGCACAGAGTAGGTACAATTCGTCCTCTTACTTTCCGTATGCAATCACCTTGTCATTCCCCTCCTTGCGGATGATGGCATCCTTCTTGTTGTAGAGCACCTCGAGCCCCTTGTCGGTAAGGCGGCTCACTGATAGCAGATTTATCCCAAAGTTGGGCATGTGGAGCACGTCATGAATTGTGCTCGTGACATCCTCCCCGTCCACATCCATCTCGATGCAAATGTTGCTTTTACTGGTAGCCAACTCTGTTTTGCCATTGGCCACCGTCATTCGTCGCTCCGTGGTGCTATAGGTGACGAAAGCCGCTCGGTTGTATTACATGTGGCGGCCCGATCCGGAGTCAATCACGCAGACTCCCGGATCTGTCAGGTTGGCGGACCCCTTCGCCATCATTGTGAGGTCGTCCTTCTTTCCAGCTTTCTCCAGCTGGTCCGACTTCCTATTGGGGCAGTTGTGAGCGTAGTGTCCTTCTTTGCCACATACGTTGAACTCCCCCTTCTTATCACCTTTCTCGGTACCCTGCTTGGCACCCTTCACCTTCTTGCCTCCCCCTCCACCTTGAGGGCGGACGGCATAGGCGGAACTTGACGTTGCCCCGCTATCTCTCCCACCACCCCGCATCCATTCATTACGGACGTACTCAGCCACCTTTGGGTATTTCAGCTCATCAGCGGACAGGCCGTCTACGAAGGTGATCATGGGAATCCTATTTTCTGGCAAGGCCAGAAGGAGGATCATGGCTTGCAGGTGAGTGTCGACCTTCCATCCGGTGGCTACGCACTCAGCAGTAAGGGGCTCAATCTACTCCAAGATCTCCATGTTGTCATCACCTTCGTTGGCTCAGAGGGTGACGAGTCTCTTGAAGACAAAGAGCTGGTTAGCAAGGTTGATGCAATGGTAGATGGTGCAGAGCTTCTTCCAGGCCTTCGCGACCTCCGTGCATCCTTGTACCAGCGCGTGCTGCTTCGGAGTTAGCACTAACACCAACAAAGCAAGCGCCTTCATGTTGCGCTTCTTGTACTTGTCCACTTCCTCAGGCATCACGGTATCCGAAGGGGCGGTCTCTTTACCGTTGACCAGCTCAAGTAGGCCTTTGTCATCAAGGTAGACCTCAAACTGCCACCTCCACAAAGGAAAACCTTTCCTGTCATATTTCGAGACGGCACCGATGCTCTTTTTCTCAGTCATTGCCATGGCTCACGG
This sequence comes from Penium margaritaceum, assembly GCA_023375785.1. Lineage (NCBI taxonomy): Eukaryota > Viridiplantae > Streptophyta > Zygnematophyceae > Desmidiales > Peniaceae > Penium > Penium margaritaceum. The sequence continues at coordinate 330,851 of SZWC01000739.1, forward strand.
CAGTAGCGTAAAGGTTATAGAGCTAGGATCCTTCTAGGCACGTGGGCCCATAACCCTTTGTTGGCACTATTGGGTATTGTGGCATCCTCGAGGATGCCTAGCTCTCACTGATACATGCTACCAATGTTTTGGGATAGCCAATGGACACCAATGGTGAAGAGTGTGGAGCACAAGGATCACGGATAGGAGTGGAAAGAACACGTCGCATTCAGTAGAACTGAATCGAAATACGTAACAGTTAGTTAGCATAGTGAGATTACATCATATCCTAATACCCTGTAATCTAAGCTTTCCAACGCATCCAAGCACGTCCAAATCGGAGCAGTAGAGCCCCTGCTACGACCGTCGAAGTAACCCTTGGTGGCGCGGCCCACCTTGCCTTGCTCGCTAGGCAATGGCAGGCGCTTCGTGGATGGCTCATCGGAGCGCCTTTCCTTGTCCAGAAGTCAAGGAGAATTTCATCCTGGTCAAGGAGGTCCTTCTATTTACTTCTTTTATGCCCCTGGTGCATTTGGAGCTCGTTGGAGACGAACTCGGATCACTGGCGGTGGATTATCCCGCCGCCCATGGCGGGTACCAGATTCCACCCGCCCAACACCCAAACTTCGGGCTAGGCTAACTCTCTAAATAATCACTCAAATCGAGCAATTAAAATCTTGACCCTGCATGGAAAAATCTAAGGAATCCAAATCCAAGGTAGATCAGGAATTTGACCACTTCTCAGTGATCGAACCAGGGAGTACGATCAACGGCACTCATGGCAAGGGTCACACCATGTCAACTATCAGTGTCCGTGGAGCATGTGTCGTCCGTGCAAGTACTACTACTCTCAATGTTGATGTGATCAGTGGGGTCACCAACAAATGAACAGGCGAGGACAGGACTTAGCTCCTGCTGACAAGGTGACTCCATCAGCATGGTCGGATCTGCTACACTGTCCTCAGCTGCTGGCATAGTGGACACAGGTGTGCAAGACTTCGGCTTGACGACTGATCCAATGCAATTCAAGGCAATGAGCAAGTGTAGTTGGTGCTCATGCATCGTCTTAGTGGGAAGACCAGTTGCTGTCACCCGCTCGATGATGGGGTGAGGATCATCACCCAACTACATCATGTGTGCTGTTGTTCCTCCGTGTGTACTGGAACCCGTAGACTCTAGGAACATGGGCGACTCCTGACGCTGAAGCTAGTCCTCGGGTAGCGTCTATGACAAGGTCAAGCCTGCCGTGTCTCCTGCAGCACATATCCCAGTGACTAATGCTGCACTAATGCTGGTCTCAAGAATGTCTCAACCTCTAAATGACCAGCCGGCCCACTCTGCTCATGTACTGTGACCGCTGCCGGGCTGGTATGAGCCTCGTGCACCAACTCCCCTGGAAGTCCGTAAGGGGCATCCCGATCTGTATGGGACTCCTGTGTCACCGCCGGGCCGCCACCGGTCACAGTCGCAAGTGGCACCGCCCAGGGACACAGGGCTTGCACTCCTCCTGATGCAACCTGCTGTTGTAGAGCGTCCGGCTCCTGCCTCAGCATAGATGTCGACCTCGATGACACGCATGTCTCCTGCACTGCAACCTCCTTCGATAAGGATGCACACCAGATATGATCCACGGATCTGGAGTCTGATCCGGAACCTCGAAGCGAATCGCCTCCGGTGATCCGGAACTGCGGATCCGGATCCGGATCCGGATCCACGGATCCTACGACTCCCGGAACTTTGGATCTGAAAATTTGCGGATCCTCTCAATTCCACTAATGTGTAACAGAATGAACTCATTTTTGCTAGGAACCTAAGCAGCAAGATGGAAAAGCATGTTGTTCAAACTCAAGTACATTGTCATTGTTCCCCAAGTCATGGTTTTCCACAGTTGTGCATAAAATCATGTTACTGAGTTGTAGTTAGTTTCTGACTACGGCACTCTACACTTGTGCATTATATTCCAAGTGCTTCAGTTACTGCCATACAATTGGATCTCTTATGTGCAGTGATTGTTAAGCTGAAATCCCTGTACACTGATTTTGTAGCTGAAATGTCATGCAAATAGTTTTCCAAGATCATACAATGGAAAGGAAAGCTATGCAAATAATACATCAAAAGGAAAGAACTCAGAGATGGAATTGAATGAAAATTTGTAATTGGACCACATCACATCACATCTCTACCACATCATCGTCTCGTAGTGTCGGCTCGTTGATCCAACTCTTCATGGTCAGCAGTTTCTCCACTGTCAAACACGCCAAGGAGTGTCGGAAGTCTGTTATGATGTACCTGTCCAAGGAAAACAGCCGTTTAGAAGGAGTGGAAGTACCAGGCACACAACACGTCCATGCTAAGGATGTAGAATGTTGGAAATTGGCTATGCAACTTTCGGTAATGCTTCACGATGTTTGCCTCGAGATGCTTCTTCTCCAGTTTGCTCCACCTGTCCACTTCCTCCTCGAGGCCGCTCAGTTGTACTTATGCTTCCGGTGGTGAAACCGGTGTCTCGAACATATCTGCCATGGGGTCCGCCAGTGCTGCCTCCAATAGAGCATTGTCCACTGCTCTCTACTGCTTTGCTCTCGGGCACAACTGACGGGCAGATGTAGAGGCTGAACTCTGTCCGGCAGAGCTTTGGTTGTTGTTCACTCCTGCCTCCTGGTGTTGTTGTTCTGATGATGCTGCTACTTCTGCTGCAGCATCTGCTTCTGCACGCTCTTTCTCTACAAGCTCATGATATGGCCGCATGAGCTACAGCAACTTCACCTGCAAAGCTGCTGCTGACCTGATGCCCATGAGACCGTGGGTTCTGCCATAGTTTTTCAGCCTGAAGCGAGGGTCTATGGCTGTTGCCAACTCATGCTTGTCAGTCAGCAGCTTCGTGTATTTCTCACGCTTTGCCAGAGCATTCTGAAACCCCGGTAGCAATTATGTTAGCAGCTTCTCCTTGGCGTCGAGATTATCCGCCACTCCTCTCCTTCTGATTTTTGTGACTCCTGCTTCTGCTTTGACCTGCCAGTGTGACAGCTTGTCAAACATGGGCTCAAAAAAAGGAATCACAAGGTTCAGGGTAGGGTACTTACTTCCACTGACATCGTCAGTGTAAACCTTGAAGGGCTTCCGAATGAGGGTCATGAGGGCAATCAGAGTCCACCCATCAAACGTCAATTTGAGGGCTTCACCATCCCGACCATAGCCGTCAAGCCAGCTGGGAAGAACAGGTTTTAGGTGCAGCACACGCTGCATCATGTCCAGGGTCGAGTTCCATCTCATCTCCGTGTCGAGATGCAGTGAATGGTAAGTGATTCCTTCAGCAGCAGTGTGGTTCACAAGTGATTGCTCACATGGTGTGGATTGTATGAAAAACACTACAATGCTGCATGCAGATGCGATGACTTCGGCAATAGCATCGCGGTTCATGAGATCATTGACGGCAAGATTCATGATGTGGCCTAGGCATCTGATATGCCCGGCGTTCTCAAAGGAACAGTCTGCAGCTGGGACGATGAACTTGTCTATCATGGCATCATTGGTGCTCTTGTTGTCCACAGTCTGACAGATGATGCGGTTGCACAAGCCCCAAGACTTAAAAGCGGCATAAACACCTCAAGCATCCTCACAACAATAGGATTTTCAGGCACAGCTGGAAAATACAGTGCAATTGCCTTGATGTTCCAGTCCTCTCTATCCAGTGTGCCGTGACACCTACATACCTCATCCTATTATCCCCCTTCCAGCTGTCTATGGTGAAATACACAACAGATTTTACCTCAAACAGCCTCTGGATCCTTGTGCGAAAGGTGGCTGCATCAAGGACAATCTGTCTTGAGGTGGTAATCCGCCCCGGCATCACCGCCGCTGGATTTGCGTGCGTGAAGGCTTGCTGTAGCCAGTATGACTCTATGCTGAGGAAGGAAGCTGATGTTCTTGTCGATGACATGTTTCCAGAAACATGTCTGGAAGTAATTCTTGTTGAAAAGAACCCCAACAGCCGCTACACCACGAGCGATGATGGTGTTGTCCTCGTTGACACCCATTGCGCCCTCTGCTTCTGGTTGTACGGCCACCACCTGGGATGTCGCCACCTTGAGTGCTTTGGTTGCGGACACCTCCTTCAGAAGCTTGTAGATTATGGGGTGCTTGTTGTGCATGTGTTTCCACATATTGCTCGTACAGCCATGCTTGCGGGAGTAGTTCTTGGGACAGTGGTTGCACTGGGCCCGTGGGTCTTCCTTGGTGCCGGTCTTTTTGCACTTCTGCCAGACCACTGACGGTGTGCCTGTTTCATCCAGCTCCTTGCGCCTCTCTCCTTGCGTCTCATTGCCGCTATCGTCCTCTTCGTCCTCGGTGTGCCTGTTTCCAGACTCGGAGACAGCGCCATCGTCGGTCATGGTGCTGATACCGGAGAGGTCACGGAGGCTAGCATAGAGCAGCTGGGGAGGAGCTCGTAACTGTGAAAGTTACGAGCGAAGTCCTCAACTGACGCTCACAATGGTGAGCGTGCCAAGACCTCTTATGGCCATCAGGTCCGCCAGCACTGTGAAATTAAATTGACACATTCATCTAAAAGGAAAATACTTATGACTACAATTTACATGAGTGCAACAAGGGTTAAGCATGCTATGCAGATGGAAACTTTTAATTCCAGTCAATNGCTGGGGAGGAGCTCGTAACTGTGAAAGTTACGAGCGAAGTCCTCAACTGACGCTCACAATGGTGAGCGTGCCAAGACCTCTTATGGCCATCAGGTCCGCCAGCACTGTGAAATTAAATTGACACATTCATCTAAAAGGAAACTACTTATGACTACAATTTACATGAGTGCAACAAGGGTTAAGCATGCTATGCAGATGGAAACTTTTAATTCCAGTCAATAAACCGGGCTAAATGTTTTTAACAATATCCTACGTAACCACCTGTCACATGGAAGGGATAAGGGGCATGACGCACTCAGAAGTAGTGCAGCCACCGGCTGCCGCTCACGGAAGCCGGCTGTCACGGCTGACGCCCTCGGAAGCTGGCTGCCACAGCAGCCACCGGCTGCATGGGCATTGTACACGACAGAATACATGTACGTTAGTACATCTTTTAACAAGTGGCAGCCCGTGTGGACGGCACATCCACGCAAAACACCACATGTCACTAGGTAACGAGTTACTTTCGGTGCCGCCCCTGCATTATAGATGTGGGGGCAGATACCTTTCCTCCACGTCATGCACCAAAGGTGCGATTCGTGAACAACCGGAGTGCAAGACTAGATTTTTCAACTCCAGCGGCAAGTCAGGGAAGGCTCAGAAATTATTTTCTAACCATCAATCCCATCCTGCCAGCTTGCCTTCAAACTTTCCAAGACAGGAAAGCTCACCTGCGACCTTCCTGATACAGGAAAGCTTGTTGTTCTGTTGTAACAAACCTGGCATAATCTATGCCACTTTGTTACAATGCCTAGACCAGCGGCCTTATTCCTAAAATTTCTGCCGCGTTCCATGTTGGAAAATTGGGGATATTCCCCCTCCAGTCTTCTGGTCGGCGAGGAGGACTCCTCGCCGACCAGCCTCACAAAGAGGAAGCTTTGGAGAAGCTTCTTCCTCGCGAGAGGCCGACCAGATAGTTCCTCGCACTATCCAGCCGTCACTGGAGGTCTCGCGACCTCCAGCAACGCAACGCAAGCCCATCGCGAGTATTCGCGATGAGCTATGCAGGGCCTGTGCTGTCCTATTGGGCATGACCCAATGCGACATCGCTAGGGTTCCCCACCCGTCAAGGGGCCCCTCACAAGGCCCCTTTCCATGACAAGGGGGCTTGCGAGGAGCCACTGGCGGACGTTCCGAAGTAATCACCCTGCCAAGTGCAACCTCCACCCGGTGGCACGGCGAACACGATATTATAAACATGTTGGCCATGCCATCGGACGAAGGGCGTCAAGTGGTGGCAAAATACCCTCGCACGCGCAAAGATATTTTGCCAACACTCCCCCATCCTTAACCACGCCGGAAACCTAGGATTTCCACGTGGACAATGAAATATAGCTTAATGGATTGGCTCGACGAAAGAAATGTCTCTAGTCGAGCCGCTTCATGTCAACCGGCCTGAGGCAAACGGACTAGAAAACAGGGCCGACACAATAGCACCTGCCGTCCGCTCCTAGCATTTCAGCTAGGAGAAGATATCACCCTCAGGATCACGGTTCCACACTGAGCAGTTCCTAGGCAATCACTTGCTAGAAACTGTGTCCACTTAACACTTGGTCACTTTCGCGCGAGGTGCTAGTCAAAGACTAACTCCTGGGGCTTAGACCAACCAGTGTCTTCTTTATACTGTTCCTTAGTTGGACAACTCTGTGAGGAGCATCTAAGGCCAGATTGTGTAATTAGAATGAGGAATGAGCCTGGTACATATAGTCCTAGGCCTGGCTTCTAAGGTGTGTGGGCAGTGACACTTTTGGGGTGGTCACTCCAAACCACCTCACCAGTCCGCCAATTGGCGCATCCACTGACCGCCAAGTGGCGCACTCTCCTCATGCATGGAGAAATGTCTAAGAAACTTCCCCTGTGCTAGAAGGTCAAAAAACCTCCTGCGCACATCAAGGCTCGATCGCAGGACCTGTTGTCCCTAAGTCCAACATGCTATCCGTTGCGCTACACTTCTGGTGTCTCGCTTGGACTTGCACCACGAACAAGGTTTGGGGGACTTACTCCAAGGGAGCAGTGCATGCCCAACCTGTCCGTCAACCCATAGCAGTGGCCATGGGGCATAGAAGAACAACAATCTCTCCCTTGCACCGTAGGCCACCTGCTGTGGTAGTTTTCTTCGGCATGAACCTGTAGCTCTAGGTTGTGTTTGTGCATGTCAGTTTTCTTGGTCTTTAGTTCTCATCTCTTGCATCCACCATGCCGACTCCTCGAGCACCTGCAACATGCAAGTCGCTGTCTAGCGGCTTTGTCAAGAAGTCCGCAAGCATTTTCTTGGTTGCGACGTGCTCCAGTTCCACGACACCCTTGGCGATA
>SZWC01000739.1:343720-365453 GCA_023375785.1 Penium margaritaceum
AGCACCACACACACATATGGCCTGCATGCACCAACAACATCGGCATCATCGACGGAGCAGTGCTCACGACGAAGGAGCCGTGAGAAGTTGGTTGGCACAGGAGAATACATGCAGGGTCAAGGCTGGAGGTCTAGAGCATGGCACAGGGCAAAACAGCCCGTGGCCATGGCTGATGACGAGGCGGCACTTGAGGCCGGCCACTTTGCCATGTGGTAGAGTCTCAGCCATGTGGCTGAGTTGTCGAATAAGATAGACCTTAGCATGGTGTGTGTGTTCATATGATCTGAGAGTATATCCTTAAAGTAGGCAATGTGCTGGATCCAACGCAAGTTGAATCGCAGCAATTGGCCTAGAAATGAGGGAGATATGGCTTGTCAAAGTTGGGTGGTGCAGCCAGCCGGGTTTGGTCGGCTGACCACTCGTCCGTCGGAAAAATAGGTCCGACGGTGAGGAGTTCGACTCCCAGCACGCAGACCAAGGCCAAGGCACCCCTTGGGGGATGTTAGACCAATATCCCATGGTTCATTGGAGCCATGGGCGCCTCGGAAAGGCGGCATGATGCTTCATTGGCGACCAGGGCGCTTCGGACGCCCGTCACTCACGCTGGTGGTGTGGCAGACGGCTGAGTTACAATGATGCACATGGGAGAGCATAGCGGGCGCTACGCTACTCCGAATCGCGCGCGGTTTGGTGCGTTGGAAAGCTTGTGACAAGCACTATAACTCGTCCATTAAGTGACTCAAAACGACGTCATTTCCGTCCGAAGTTCCCCTCTTGCGTTCTGCCATGGTTCTGCTCATGTGACCTCTCACATTCGGTGCGGCGACCCAAAGCGCACCATCAGTCAAAATCTCCGTTGCTCGCCATGCCTCAAGCTCCCACTCCTGTGAGAGCTGCGTGCCCGGTCGAGGACAGTCGGAAAGCGATTTCCGACAAAGGGTTATGGGCCCACCAGGGTCACGACCGATGGCGACGCACGGCTTCCGCGAGCAGCGGCATGACTGGAGCAGTCACCGCCATGGTGCATGGTGTGCATGGCACGAGCGACAAGTGGAGTCCACGCTGGGCTCCGTGTGTGCTCGGGTGGCGGCAGAACGAGGAAGACGGCATGAGGCATGCCGTTGAAGGGTCGGATGTGGCTGCAGCGTGTCCATGCAAGAAGGCGGGCGGCACAAAAATTGACGTGGTCGTCAAAACGCCTCTTGATGCAACGCAGCAGCAGGCTTGGTTGTGCCATGCCATAAACTGCCTTGGGGCAGTGAGATGGGCAAAATCAGCCATGGTTCCCGTTCGCAGCTGAAGTTTTCAACTCCAACGTCGACTCGCCTCAAACCCTCGAAGGCGTCGGCAACATCGCAGAGGAGCATTCGCAGCAGATTGAGTTGCACGCTCACCGCTTCGTGCGAGGAGGCGTGCCTCTCTGCTGCAACATGGTGTTGCTGGTGGCTTTGCTCAACGGCAAGGCTACTCCTCTCGGTACAATTGGAGCTTGGCAAACAGAGTGCCGGACAACACGGGAGCAAGTGACTGCGTCGTCCTCCACGCACATTGCCCGTCACCACGTTGGAGGCGGGGACAACGGGAGCGAGACGCGTCCGCAGGACATCACTGGAGGTGGTGCAATCTGGAGAGCTAACGGACGTCGTGGCAAAATGGGCCACATGGAGACGTGCGCAGCGGAAGCCGTGGACCTCGCCAAGAGCTCGGGAGGAGGACGGCAGACCGGGTCCGCAGTCTACACGCGCCGAGGCTCGATGCTCCTCGTCAAGGAGCAAGGGTCGCCGTTGATTGAGGGCAGCCACGTGGCATGTCGGGGACATGCCAAACTCCACCAATAACCTGTCTAGAGCAAGAGATGCGGAGCTTGTGGCAGTTGCCGCTGGAAGGCTCTGGAGGTGAGGGTGGTGGAGCGAACACACAAAAAAGACGTAAAAAAGGGGAGGATTGAACTCTGTCAACTCCAAGGGAGCAGAAGGTGGGGCTTCAAGGGGAGTCGCCGCGGACCTGCTCATGGGGAGATGTGACAGAGTGGTGGGTGGTGTGCTGCTGAAGGGGGCAAGGCGCATGCAAAATGCAAGGGCGGCCTCAGCCTCCACGCTCTATGGTCGCGGCAGGTGCGTCGGCTCCGGGCGCGGCGCCTCCTGGCCAAGGACAAGGGAGCAGGGCTGCATCAACAAGGGATGTAGCAATGCAGCAGTGCAAACTCACAACAGTCCAACAAAGGCGTGAGTCCCTTTTGGAAGGGAGCAAGCGCATGCACCGGAGGACAGAATCAGGCTCGACAACCCTGATTGGCAGCAGCTGGTCAGCCACTGCGACGCCAGGTTTGGCGGTGCAAAAATGCAGCTGCGGTGGGCGGGATGCAGCAGGTCTGTGAAGCAGGGGCAGCTGGTTCCATCCCCAAAAATGAGGGGGAGTTGCCGGTGCATCAACATCACCAAAACATCAACCACAAAAATGGTGGTAGGTCGTCTCCACGGTGCACCAGAGTTGGAGCGCGCCACGAAGGTAATGGCGGGAGGCCAACACCGGTGCGAGAACTCGCAACTGCTGGTGTACGCGTTGCAAACGGGAGACGGCATCAGGTCCAAGGGGCTGGCTTCAACACCGTTGGAGGCACACGCTTGTAGCAGCAAGAGCAGCCGGCTGCGCCAAACTGGCAAGGAAGCACTCCACTTCGGGTGGATGTGGCTCGGCTCATGTTGGGTCCAAGTGAGGGCATGCCGAGGGTGCTAGAAGCAGAGAAGGGGGCCTGAGTGGAGCAATGTGGCTCTACAAGCAACATCAAGCAACGCACGCGCTTGTAGCAGCAAGAGACGTCGGTTGCGCCATTTGGCGAGGAAGCAATCCACTAAGGGTGGATGTGGCGGGGCTCACGCTGGGTCCAAGCGAGGACGTGTCATGGAGCAATTTGGTTCCAACAGCAGCGGATGAAGCAGCGACAACAGCGCTGGCTTCTGGCTTCCGCTGGATAGGAGACTCGCGGGAGGCGGGTGCTCTCAATGCCTCAAAATGGGGAGGCAGGTTGCATCGGCAAGCATCGGCAACAAGGCAGCAGCACCCGCCAGGTCGCCAAGACGCAGATGGATGGCAAAATGGCCATGCCACGTAGCAAGTTGGCTGCAAAGCTGAGGGACCAAGAGGGGTGGCAAGTGCAAGTGGATGCATTAGGCTACATGGGCCAGTGGTCGCACAAGCACAGGGCTGTAGGGGTGCAGGATGCGGAGGCCATGCAACAAGCAGGTGCAGACTCAAGGCGCAAAAAGCAAGCTGAGCAAGGTTGCACCCGGGCGGCATGCAAGCCTGACGTGCACGAGAGCAGTGGATAGGCAGCTAAAGGAGCTGCGGTCTCCCAGGTGCGGCTCGGTACGGGACGGAAGCAGCCGCAAACTCCGCCGCCAGCAAGGCAAGGTGGCAGAGTGGCAGGAGGCCACACTCACGCTCGCAAGCAGCCGGGGAGCAGTGAAGGGCTCTACCAAGCAGGGTGCAAGTTCAGCAGTGGCAACTGCAAAAGAATGCGCCATGAAGCTGATGGGATCAGCTTGAGGGGGAGCCGAGCGGCATGATTTGGCGCGAGGGGGAGATTGTTAAGAATTTCGCCCCTCATCATGCCGTTGTGTGAGTGGTGAGGTGGCTGACATCTCGTCAGCACCAAGATGCCAGCTCATACATGCGCACGTGGGCATGGGTGTTGCACATTTGTAGCACCACACACACATATGGCCTGCATGCACCAGCAACATCGGCATCATCAACGGAGCAGTGCTCACGACGAAGGAGCCGTGAGAAGTTGGTTGGCACAGGAGAATACATGCAGGGTCAAGGCTGGAGGTCTAGAGCATGGCACAGGGCAAAACAGCCCGTGGCCATGGCTGATGACGAGGCGGCACTTGAGGCCGGCCACTTTGCCATGTGGTAGAGTCTCAGCCATGTGGCTGAGTTGTCGAATAAGATAGACCTTAGCATGGTGTGTGTTCATATGATCTGAGAGTATATCCTTAAATTAGGCAATGTGCTGGATCCAACGCAAGTTGAATCGCAGCAATCGGCCTAGAAATGAGGGAGATATGGCTTGTCAAAGTTGGGTGGTGCAGCCAGCCGGGTTTGGTCGGCTGACCACTCGTCCGTCGGAAAAATAGGTCCGACGGTGAGGAGTTCGACTCCCAGCACGCAGACCAAGGCCAAGGCATCCCTTGGGGGATGTTAGAACAATATCCCATGGTTCATTGGAGCCATGGGCGCCTCGGAAAGGCGGCATGATGCTTCATTGGCGACCAGGGCGCTTCGGACGCCCGTCACTCACGCTGGTGGTGTGGCAGACGGCTGAGTTACAATGATGCACATGGGAGAGCATAGCGGGCGCTACGCTACTCCGAATCGCGCACGGTTTGGTGCGTTGGAAAGCTTGTGACAAGCACTATAACTCGTCAGATCATGTACGTGTCCATTAAGTGACTCAAAACGACATCATTTCCGTCCGAAGTTCCCCTCTTGCGTTCTGCCATGGTTCTACTCATGTGACCTCTCACATTCGGTGCGGCGACCCAAAGCGCACCGTCAGTCAAAATCTCCGTTGCTTGCCATGCCTCAAGCTCCCACTCCTGTGAGAGCTGCGTGCCCGGTCGAGGACAGTCGGGAAGCGATTTTCGACAAAGAGCACTTGAGGGACGGGCACCGGTCACGACTCATCCGCCGCTTTCCCAAAGATGACGCCCGGAGGGAGTCCTGCTGCTAAGGACATTGTGAAGGGAAATGAGGAAGCCAAGGAGGTATCGTTAAATCCACGCATTGGCGATAAGGCCGAGGGCCTTGCCAGCACTGCCGACGTAGCAGACGTGGTGGACGCAGAACCTGTTGTCGCAGAGGGCGAAGACGATGACGCTGGAGCAGATGATGACCGGCTCTCCTTGGAGGTACAAGATGAAGAGGACAATGATCCTCTCAAGGGAATTGATGTTGCCACCTTAGCTGTGATCAACCACCTCATAAACCTTAAAATCCCTGAATTTTGCATGGTGGGAGCTGTTAGGGCTTCGGCCCTAGCAATGGTGTCCCTAAGCTACCTGCTGGTCATACATCTCGTGGCGTTGACCCAGATGGCATACTAGTAGGTGGTGACAGGAGCAACACGCTGCCTACCTCGGCACCTGCACCAATCAAATAACCCCAGGATGGTCCCTTGGCTCGCCTTTAGCAAGGAACACCTAGAAGAGCATAGATATGTGCTACGACCGCCAACATGACCACCATGTCTAAGGCAGGCCAGTGATTGCAAAAGGATCCAGTGAACATTGCTGATGCATTGAATAGTTTGCAAGATGCCAAGGCATACGAGCGTTTTCTCGATGCTCTTGAGCGTAACCCCCTCAATAAGAGTGTGCTTGCCCTCAAGCAGCACGTTCATCTTGATACATTCAGCAGAATGCTAAACATCATGGGTACATTGGTGGCATGGCCAACAAGCCTGATCCCGCCCACCCATCCCATGATCGCAAAGCTAACCATCCATCACTTGATGATGCTCACAGCTTGAAAGGTAACACCCATGATGATCAGTCGATGGGCCCGAGTAGCTTTCATCATCTTCATCAAGATGGGAAAGCAATAAGCAAAAAACATCCTGAGGATGACGATGTAGCATTGGTCACTGAGAACTCAAAGGCTCTAAAGTGCCTTATTGACTATCCCATGTTTGGTTTATCCAAGCACATGGATTTGGCCCCTTGGAAGCCACGCATGGAGCTGTTGCTTGAGCTCCATAACATCAAGCAACGAGCTTAGGGTGCACGCTACTTACATGCAAAGATGACCATGTAATTTGCAGGTCATCTGGTTGGGGCACGCGTGCAAGTCCTAGTTGACACAGGTGCTTATGACGAGTTCATTAGTGCCTCTCATGTGCGACAGCTAGGATTGAAATGCACGCCTTGTGAGGAAAAAGTCACCGTCGGTGACGACCGTGAGGTCGATGTACTCGGCACATGTCGGGCAAGGCTCAAGCTAGGAACTCTCACAACAATCATCAACTTTATCTTCATTTACTTGAAAGATCACTTTGACATTGTTTTGGGTGATAGTTGGCTTAGTTAGCACAAGGCCGAAATGAATTGGGTCACAAAGACGCTCATTATAAAAAAAGGCAAGCGTTCCATCACGCTCTCGCCTATGGATCACTCAAAGCCCTCTCACAAGAGTGAATAGTCTGTCCTTACGGCGCTTCAAGTGTAGCGATACTTGCATAAAGGGCACAATGTGTTCCTAGCGCAACTTCATAAGGTTGATGACGACGATCCACCGTCGTGCTCGAGTGATGTCAGTTCTCTCCTTGAAGAGTTTTCACTCCCGGATGGCCTATCGCCAAAATGGAATGTTGGTCATACGATTCCTCTCGAGCCAGGAGCAAGGCCATTGTATCGGCCCATGTATCATCTCGGCCCTGCTGAAAAAGAAGAAGCCAAACAACACATCAAGTAATACTCGGCCAAGGGATGGATTGAACCAAGTAGCTCTCCATTCACAGCTTCCGTCCTATTTATCAAAAAGGATGGATGTTTTCACATGTGTGTTGACTACCGTGCGTTGAACAGCTTGACGGCTAAAAACCGTTATCCCTTTCGAAGGATCGAGGATCTCTTCGAGCAAACTCAAGGTGCAAAGGTTTTCTCTTCCCTTGATCTGGCTCAATGATATCACCCAATTCGGATTACTGAAGAAGATGTTCCCAAAACTGTGTTTCGTACGCATCTAGGACATTATCAGTTCCGAGAGCTGAGCTTTAGTCTTTCCAATGTCCCATCAACGAATCAAGCCACAATGAATTACATTTTTTATGACCAGTTGGGAAAAACCGTCTTGGTATACCTTGATGGTATCCTGGTGTTCCCAAATAATTATGAGGAGCATGTACAACATCTACGTACCATGTTTGAGATCCTCCGCAAGGAGAACTTCTTTGCCAAGATGGAAAAGTGTGCTTTCGCACAACCCGAGGTGTAGTAATTGGGCTTCATTGTTGGCGGTGAAGGAATCCGAGTGGATCCTCATAAAGTGCAAGTTGTTGTGGGTTGGCCTCAAGCATCGAATGTGGGTGAAATACAAGCACTTCCGTTGCTTCATGCAAGAGTACTCTAGCCATATCATCCCACTCACATCTCTCACACGTACAGACATGGACATGGTCTGATAGGTGTAAGCATGCATTTGTACGTGTCAAGGAAATTCTGACATCTGCACCTATGCTTGCACTCTCGAATCCCAAAAAACCATACGAGGTCCTCTGTGATGCATCCATCATTGAGATAAGAGTATTCTTTATACAAGAAGGATGACCGGTCGCATATGAGAGTCGTAAACTCTCAGTTGCTAAGATTCACTACACCACAGGTGACCAAGAGTTACTTGCAATATTACATGCCTTGAAGTTTTGGCTCTGCTACCTAGAATGTACCAAGGGTGGATTCCCAGTGATTACGGATCACAATCCCCTGGTATTCTTTCAGTGGTAACCCAACCTTTCTCGGTGACAAGCTCATCGGAGCAAGTATTGAGCAGATTCCACTTCCAGTGAGAATATCGACCTGGTCATACGAATGTGGCGGATCCGTTGAGTCGCATTCCGGTCAATGCGGTTCTCACCACACTTCAAGCGCGATCCCTCCACAAGAAAGACATATGGGAGAAGTATATGTCCATGCCTGATAACCCCCTACGCCAATGAACAAAACCGACGGCGCATTTTACGCCGTTCTTATAACGTATCCACATGGGATACTTTGATGACCCATGGTTTGACTAGGGTAACACTGACCGATACGGCTTGGTGGAAGCCTCTGGTCTCTACTAGAAGGGCAACTTGGTGGTTGTGCCTAACTCCAAAAAGTTGCGGGATGGGATCCTATTTGAGTTCCATGACCCAGCAGTAGCTGGCCACCTTGGTGCAGCAAAAACCGGAAAAGTTCCCTCAGAGCATTTTTGGTGGCCTGGATGGTCATGCAACGTATGCAATTACATCCAAGCATGTGACTTGTGCATCCATAACAAGTCAAGCAACAAGGCACCAGCAGGATTGCTAAAGCCCCTCCCAGTGCCCAACTCCTCGTGGGAAGATGTGAGCATGGATTTCAACACTGGCTTATCCGAGACACCTCTTGGTCATGATGCTATCCTCGTGGTGGTCGAATATCTGACCATGATGTCACATTTCAAGCCCACAACCATGCATGCCACTATCGATGAAACAGCACACATCTTTTGGGACACGGTTGTTTCACAACATGGGCTGCCGTTATGCTTTATCTCTGATCAAGACGTACGGTTTTCAGGTAAATTCTGGCAAGTCCTTGGTGATATCTTTGGTACCGTCAAAAGATGTCCACTGCTTTTTATCCACAAATAGGACAGAATGAAAAGATGAACCAAAATCTAGAGCAAGTGCTCCGGATGTACACAGATCCTTCGATGGATGACGGGGATGAGTTTCTCACAGAGTTTGCCTACAACAATTCTGTTCATAAATCCACAAAGTTGACACCGTTCTTTCTGAAGTACAGCCGGCATCCAATGGTATCCTTCTCCTTGGTGAGGCGCGGGGGCGGCGAGAATCAGGTACCCTCTACCCAGGCCTTTGCCGATCTCATGGACACTCTTCGTCGAGAAGCACGTGAATACCTCCATGCATGGAAGCAGCGCCAAAAGGCCTATGCTGATGCCGGCCGCCGTGACGTCACATTTTCTGTTGGAGACCAGGTGCTTTGTAGTACAAAGAACGTGTGCCTCAAGACGCCTGGAGCAAGGAGGATCCTCCCTAAGTGGGTCGGACCACTCAAGGTCACTCACAAGATTGGTGAGGTTGCTTATCGCCTTGCTCTTCCAAAGGTCATGAAGATCCGTGAAGTGTTTCATGTCAGTCTTCTTGTACCTTATGTAGCATCAGGAATGGTTCAGCTACCGCCTGTAATGCTCGCAAGTGACGGTCAGTATGAGGTACATGGGCTCCTCCAACACCTCGAACGTACACGCGATAAACGTGCTGTGAAGGAATACCTCGTGAGTTAGGCCAGTTGTGGACCTTAACACAACAGTTGGGAGCCTGAGAGTCGTTTCCTGGCCGCTATGATCAAGGAATATTGGCAAGACCAGGCTGCTCTCTTTTGCACTCATGCCCCCAGGGGTGGGATACCACCCTGGCACAAGCCCCACGCAGGGAACATTCACCTGTCATAGTACAGACAAGAGCACAACGGCGGCGATCTCGGACGCAAGGGGACATCCAGGCTGATGGTCGCGAGGACGCTCCTCACAAGAGGGGGAGGAAGCGTTAGCCGTAAAAAAAAATCATGCAAACATGGCTGGTGAATGTACGATCTTGTGCTCCTTAAGGATATCAATCTCACTCTTTTGAGTTTTTCTCTCCCTGTGCAATGGTGCATGATCCAATGGATGCACCTATGAATGTTTTGTTGACCAACAAAGCATGTCTCCTTCCACCAACAATCATTCTAGACCCTCTTGAACCGAGGATGGTTCACAGTAGAGGGGAAGGAATGTAACAAACCTGGCATAATCAATGTCACTTTGTTACAATGCCTAGACCGGCGGCCTAATTCCTAAAATACCTATCGCGTTCCATGTTGGAAAATCGGGGATATTCCCCGTCCAGTCTTCTGGACGGCGAGGAGGACTCCTCGCCGACCAGCCTCACAAAGAGGAAGCTTTGGAGAAGCTTCCTCCTCTCAAGAGGGCAACCGGATAGTGCCTTGTTCTATCCCGCCGTCACTGGATGTCTTGTGAACTCGAGCGACGGAATGCGAGCCCATCGCGAGTATTCAAGATGGGCTATGCGGTGCATGCACTGTCCCATTGGGCATGACCCAATGCGACATCGCAAGGGTTCCCCACCCGTCAAGGGGCCCCTCATAAGGCCCCTCGCCATGACAAGGGGGCTTGCGAGGGGCCACCAGTGGACATTCGGACGTGATCATCCCGCCAAGTGCAACCTCCACCCGGTGGCACGGCGAACACGATATTATGAACATGTTGGCCATGCCATCAGACAAGGGGCGTTGAGTGGTGGCAAAATACCCTCGCACGCGCAAAGATATTTTTCACCACTTCCCCATCCTTAACCACACCAGAAACCTAGGATTTCCACATGGACAATGAAATATAGCTTAATGGATTGACTGGATGAGAGAAATGTATCTAGTCGAGCCGCTTCAACCCACCGACAAATTGGAAGGATAAAATAATATCCTCCATCCTCCCTCTTGGGTTGTCCTACGATGAGAATGGACTCCGTGCCCTGACCTTGGTCGGGGCATACTTGTGAGAGGAGTCATTTGTGAGACACTTCACTTCGGCGAAGTTAATCTCCACGACCAACCTGCACGATTGTCGTGAGCAATCGGGTCCCGATGGCTCACTCACCCACAGAGGCTCACACCCCGTTTCGCCCATCGTGTTACATCTGTCCTGTTGCAAGTGGAATTTCTGCAAGAGGTAATGTAAAAACAAGTAGGTACAGGGAGTTGACAAGACACATGGAAAATCCGTAGAAATGGTGCCATACGTTGTTCCTAGCCTTCTCAAAATTCTTGGATCACTACCAAAGCCCCGAAAATTGCACAAAGAGGCTGAGACAACGTTCTCCAAGCATCATGAAGCTAAAATCAAGACCAAAGCAAGTTTCCTCCAACCATTGAAATGTTTAAACTCCATCTCTGAGATGTTAGACTTAGATGAAGCAGCAAACATTATCTCATTGAACCAAGGCTCATGGAACCGATGAAATCATCATATTCTTAGCCTCTGAGTGAATTCAATTGGAGTAAGAAGTGGACATCTTCACCAACACACTTATCAAGAGGAATTGTTGGAGTGAATTGATAACTGTGCTTGATTTATAGTTCAGTCTGGCGTAGTTACGCCAGTACGGTGATGTACTTGGAAAATTCTTGGAGAGAAATTTCCACTTGACGGACCAGTCCATCACGAGAAAATAGATTCAGAGATTGTGTTCACGATCTGGACATGTACATAACTATGGGGAGATTCCAAGAAAGGTGTGACTATCTCGTTCACCTAGCCAATGTTGTCTTGAAGGCTGGACAACTCGGCAACTGCCTCATACAACGGAATTATAGAGAGTGCAAAATGCTACGAGGTTGGTGTGGACCAATGTACAGGCATCAATGTGGTTTTCTAGCTTGCAAATGATCTCATGGGGGACTCAGTGAATCATCAGCAGGAACTACTACATCGTCGTCTACTCTACCAACATCGGCCGGCGCATTACTACATCAGCAGCTGGGACCGCCAGGACCGTTGGGACCACTACCTACGATGCAACAGTGGAGACTGCTGGTACAGCTATGACAGCTACCTACGTGGCCAAGTGAAACAGCTAGAGCAGAACTGTGAATGGCGGGCACTAACCACCACTAACAACTCTGCATTCTGTAGTATTGCAGTGTCTGATGTCATTGTTACCTCTGCAAAGTATGTCTTTTGACACTGCACTCAGTTCAATATCCCGCTGGATTTCTCCTCCATGGACTCAGTGAGCCTGGCAGTTTTTAGGTTGGCTAGGAGGTGCCTTGACTTCCTAAAGGCATGTCTACGTACAGGACACTACCAAGACTCTTGCTGTTAGGATGGAACAGTTTGGGCCAGGAATAGAGTTGAAGCATTTGCGCTATCCATAAGTTGCTGCGAGACTTAAACATAGGATTACACTACGTATACCATTTATATTTGTAGTACAATGAAACTCCCCCAAAAAATCCTAGCTTCCGCACTTTGATTTTTTTAGTTTGTACATCATAGGTCTGGCTTGGCACATCAAGGTCCTGGCACGACAGCAAGGCCTTCTCAGCCATTGTTGCGGTCGTGCAAACATTCAACAAATGTGACTAATGACACACATGGCTTGACCTTGAAACACCTCTGTTTTTGTTGTCAAAACCATTTTTTAAACCATTTCTTTCTCAAGAGATTCTTAATCATCTCCTCAATAGTGCCAGCACTATTTTACAACTTATGTTATTCCTTGATGCACATTCCTAAACATCACCAGTTGGTCATCTTCATACCCCTACTCAACCTTTGCAATATCAGGTACCCTCGTCTCTAGCTTCATGTCTCGCTCATATGGGCGATCGGTTGGTAAACTCATTTTGTTCAAAAGATTTTTTTTACTCCTAACCGTTTCCTAAGTTTTCCAACTTTTTCCACTGCTTCATCCCTCTCTTGTTTGTTTATTCCATGAAACCCCATCTCTGGAGATGTGGTACGGCTTTTTTCCAAGTCAAGGAGTTTTTTTCCTTGCAGTCTTGGATAGCACTGAGGTACCTAACATATTTTTCCTGTCACCGTGAGAGCAATAATTGTCGTTTTGCAATCACCACGTTTTGAGTCAGCCGGATCTGAGTGCTATTGTAGGCCCTAGAGAGTCTTTCAGCTGCTACAATTCTTGGATCAATGTTGTTCTGGATGTCACATATTCTAATCTTTTGTCAAACATCATACTCCATATCATATTTGAAATGGCATTGGGTTTTTCAGAGTCTAACATTGACATCCACGTTGATTTTACAAAGTGGCGTGTGTAATCTGCCACGCCACACTGTGAAAGAAGTCATTGCAACTTATACCTGTGACAAAAAAAACCTCAAATATGCAATTGAAATAGATAGACAAGGATGAAATATTCATCCTTGCCTTGTGGTGGATTGAAAGAGTCTGGATATGTTTCATTCACCTGCTCAAGAGCTGGTAGCTTGTGGTTGATGATGCAAGATTGTGGATCATTGAATATGCTCTACTCATCTCCTCATTAAGAAGTGTTGTCTCCTAATGACATTAGATTTCAGTCATCCTACTGGAATTTTTCCTCACCGAAAGAAATTCACATGACCAATCTTTTTATTGTCTGCATTGACCCAAAAAGTAGTCATGTAATCCTCCAAACTCACCAGCCACGTTTCGTTTGAATTTGTGTGAACAAACGACTTGGGGAGTGGGAGAAAGATTTGGGATACTCTCAACAGTTGAGTATCTCTTTCATTGAATGCTTCTTCCCATGCCCACAAAGTTTAAAGATCCTCCATCACCAAGTCGAGAAGATGGTTGCTGAGGCCCTTGGGTGCTTGCAAATTTTGTCACAATCAGTTGTTGATTCATGGCACTCTACTTGCACCTTCTGCCGGCACTCCGGGTATATTTTCCACAGGTATTGGCAAATACAAGGGATAAGCCAAGGTCAGTGAGTTCGACACCTTAGTTCCTTTCAAGGTCATCAGTCTTATGGAATTCATCATGTAGCCTGCCACGTTTGTTGCTACTGGTGCCTGTTATCATGAATTGTGAATTCTTGCCAATCAGATGATGGTTAACATTGTTGTCACCAATTGTGCACCCGCATATTCACAATCTTCGTCAAAAATTCTGCAAAATCCTGGACTGTGGAGATGCATTGAATACTTGTGTGAAGTTTTTTTTTAATTATGGATGAAGCCGACTGGCAATCCTCATCACCGTGTTGCTGTAGTATCAAGTGTTAAACAAGCAAGATCATGAGTGGTCCATTTTTACAGGGTAACGGAGGGGGTGCAAGCTTGAGAAACAGAATGATATTTTTATCTGAACTAGCCGTAGGTGTATTCTGATAATAGAATGCAAAACTTTGAATTGTTTTTATACACCTGGGGAAAAGAAAAAAAAAAAACTGATTAATGAGCTCCAAGTAAATAAAGGTTTAGGATGTGTGTGAATACACAATTTCACTACTGAATTAAGGAACCCCTCTGAAATGTGATAGAGGAGTGGATTCAGAGAGGGAAGTGTATCCTTGTAAAGTTCTACCACTGCTGAGAAGCTGACCAAAAAGTATTGAATTCACAATGAATTCTGACAATTTTTCCCTCCCTTGTTGAAGGTATTTGGAGTTTTCAGAAACTTCTGAAATAGAACGTCGATGGTTTGGGCAGTTAGCCAAAATATTCTCCAAATGTTAGCACAGAATTCCAGTTTTTGACATGTTGTGGGCCTTGAATGTGAGGAGAAAAGCACCTCCAAACTTTGTTTATGGTTAGAAAATGGGTTCAAAGGTCTCCGTGTAATGGTACGATATAACTTGGGAACTTCTGTGTTATTGTTTTGGCTTTGGCTCAGGTGGTCATTGGTATACAATATGGAAGTTTGGATGCTTGATTTACCATTGATAGGATCACATCAATCCCACTTTAACACTTCATATTCCCACCTAAAAAAGCACACCAAACATCTAACAAAATTTTAGTGATTGGAGTAGCCCTGGTGTTATGTTAACATGTGCCTGGTGCCCTTTACAATTGGTGTATGTTTCTAAACAGTTGATGTCCGAACCCATGTTTTCTCATATCAGATGTTTTGCAAGTTTCTTCACTATTCTCTCTCTGACAAAGTATACATATGGACCGACATTGTAGCACTTTTCCAACAAAATTCTTCCTTTGGGTAACTTAGTTCCTTCGCAAGTGAATGCCTTTTTCTAGCATCATACATTGAGCAAGAAATCGACTTTGCCATTACCACCATGTAGTCTTTATCCACATCTATACAGTCTATTCATGAACAGGTCTCACTCAAGTTACACACCGTTCATGCCGGCCACCAATTGTACAATTTTTTTTTCTTGAAGGTACTCAATGACGTGATCAATGTTGGACTCCAGGAAATCCATCCACCTAGGTTAATGACGGCAGAGATTTAGCTTTCTCCATGTATTCATGGCATATTGGTTAGTGCAGATGATGCAACATCGACATTCAAAGCAATAAGAATCCAAAAGAGTGTGTATTGGCAAGAATTTCTTTCTTTTGCACATCGTATTTTAAGATGGGCTTTCAGAGTTGTTGCCACATCTATGGAATGGAATGTTCTGCATCACTCTTTTCTTACAGGATAATTGACCAGATCATTCAATCGCACACATTTCTTGCCAAGCTTTAGTAAATCCTTGGATTCTCAATTCCTCAAGCTAGCACACATTTCATAAAAATACTAAGGCTGAATGCTTCTTGTGTGCTTCTTTCATGGAATTGGAAACATTGGTCAGTGCTGGTTAAGTAGTCACCACACGAACCTTTTTAGGACCCATGGAAAGTCATCCACCAACGTCAACATTTTTTTTCTTTGTTGATGAATGAGTTCACCTGCTCAAGGAAGATGGTAGTGAGAAGAATAAATTAGGGCATGCAAGCTCATGCAAGTGAAGGCACAAGCTTTGGGTGTGTGGGAACAATGACAGAACCAAAATCTGGCTAAGTCTGGGACGCGATCAAGGAGAGGAGACAAATGAGCCGCTGCACTGCTTATATATAGACGCTGGTGGCTAGCCCACCTCGTCATCCCCGCCGAGCCCAAACGAGCAGGCGGAGAAAACACACTCCACACAACATAATCAAACCCAAATTGCTCTCCTTGTGGCATCGGAAGATGCCTCTGAGTGCCCGGGTCTTGACCATTGAGAAAATGCAAATGGTGTATGCATAATCAGTTTCCAGACATCGGGAACAACTTTGCAACTGTCAGAAGTTCACACTGCAACACGGGGTCTCCTCAATCTACTGGTACAAACCACCAATTTTGTGAGGTTGTAGAAGCAGCTCCATCTGCAGTGCTCATTGGAGAAACAGCTACCACAGCAATACGCTCCTTAGTGTGTCAATAGGCTGCACACACTGCCTCAGCACCTCCCTGGTGTGCACCTCCATCCGTCTCTATAGCCAGAATGCTATCCACTGCAACGAATGCAACATCTCCAGGACATGGACCCGGAACTTCCTGCTGGTGTATCAGAAAGCCAGATTCGTCTCCAACAGCATTTCTGCCCCTCATCTATAGACAGCGGAGTGCATGATCCTTGGAGTGCTAAGGAGGAAGATGGAGCCCAGTCCTTGGTGGAAGCAACAAAAGAGGCAAGTGTGCTCATCTGCGATAGTGCAAGTGATGTAGGAGCCATTGTATGAGCGTGAGCAGGTGCCAATGCCTCTCTCAATGTGGTGACAACCATCTCTTCTACATGAACATCAGCCCTGGCGTCCTCCATTGCTGATTGCAACACTCCAAACACTCCTCATTCAGTAGGTCCCTCGTGTCAGTGAGATGAAGCTCGCCTGCCTCAACATCGTGAAGTCGGTAAGAAACTGCACTAAAGGCAGAGACAGCAATGAGGCTCGCATGACAAGCATCTGCAAGCTGTCATAGTGCAACTGAGAGCTGCACCCATGCAGCCATAATTGTTGTTGAAGATTTGCCCCTCTGCATGCCCAAGTGCGGCGCCAGGAGGCGCCGATGAGCTGCCAGAGGGAAAAAAATCCTCGCAGTTGGATCTAGTGGCTCAGGAATTGCTCGGATCCTAAAATGTGATTGCCCCTGAAAGTTGACAAGTCGCTGAATCCGTTGGAAGTTGTTTCACCAGAGTCGAACAGGGAACAAGGGAGATATGGGCTTTCAAAGTTGGGGTGTGCACGGCGGCTCAAGGAGCCGGCCTCGGTTCGACTGCCGGCGAATAATTGACCGGACCGAGCAACAAATGTCCATCTGGGGATTTTGCTCCGGAAGAGCTGCCGAGGCGTCTGGTAAATGATCCGCCGGATGACAGTAGTGCAGTTTGTTACTGAGGGACCAAGCCAGAATTCTGGCTCGGCGTCCAAAACTCAGTAGTACGTTTTGTTATTCGGGGACATGGTCAAAATTCCGACTGCAGGTACGCGAACAGGTTTCGACCCACATCAATCCCCATCACAAAACTCAATGATTAACTCATCAAAACAGACCCCAAAGGTGTGAGGGGCACTTCCACTATGTGTAGAGACATCTGCGCCTCCGGAATGTCATTTTGATAGGTCCTGGATGTGTAAGGGCGCCTCGGCGGGCGACGTGGTGTACACCGCCAACTGAGCTGCTGGTTTGGGGTGCTGCGCTTCGGCTGACGTAGTAGGAGCTACGGTGATCCGAATCGCGCATGGTTTGGTACGTTGGAGAGCTCATGACTAACCCTAGAAATGTTCAGATCATGTTTATGTTAAAAAACTAATGCAAAAATTGTGTTATTCCCTTCGCAAAAGTGACTATCTCACAAATCCCTTCCACTCCCAGAAACATAGCTTGAGGCGACCATAAATCTCACGCTTAGACTCAAAACCCACACGCCAAAACAGAGAAAGCCGTGAACACCAAGTGTAGACCCACCGGGGCACATTGGAACTGCCTCCACCCGGGGGCCGTTTTCTGACAATTGTAGGATCGGTGGCGAGCAAGACCTCCCTGAAGCGAGGCAGATTCACTCTCACTAAGCTCCAAACTGGTTTTTTAAGTAGTAACATGTGACGAGACAGAAGCCGTCCACACTAAGTCATTTAATATGCCCGCAGCATCGTGGGACCCAACTTCGTCCAGCGTGTAATGTTGGTGCTCTGTTTCTCCTATGGGTCTATCACTACAGCGGATGAAAGGCCTCAAGGAGAGGGTGCTGAACAAACTGACGCTCGTGGTAAGGAAGACGCTGACATAACACCTCCTCAGCCATCACCTCTCCCTCAAAGGCGGACTCCAATGCCTCTGGGCCGAATTAAGGGTCAAAACCAACAAGCGAGGCAGGGAAGACCTCGCCTGCCTCTGCTGCATCAGTCGCATCACCAGCCTCTCCTACACCCCTAGAATCTATATGCTCTAGTCAAACGGATGTACTCAAGAAGGACTCTAGCTCCATATCGTTGCCATCCGTCTTGTACAACCAATTCCCAGCGGCCTCTGGCCTCACTGACCCAGGTCTGCTGCCTCCATACCTCCAATTGTAGCAAGCTCCTATATTGCTGCTCCATTTGCTAATGGTGGTGATGACACATCTACAATCAGTGGGGATTCTGATGTTGCAGCTGGCAGAACCTCATGGACCATCATCGGAATATCTGCAGTATCCATTGCTGCTCCCCCAGCTGCTACCGCTCCCAAAGTGTGTATGGTTGCAAGCACGGTCACGCCTTCCCCCGTGGTCACAGTCGATGGACATACACTGTCCCCCTCAACCTCCAGAATCACAAAAGTCAGCGAGGTTGTAGAAGTACCCAAGTCAAGACAAGCACGTAGTGACGTGCGTCCACGCTAACGTCAAGCACGAGCCCGACTGGTACAACTGGCAGTAGGAGAGTCTTCTCGGGAAGCCTCCACCCTAGGAGAAGAGCGCAAAAGTGAGAGAATGAGTGTGGCCTAGGATGGGAGGTCTGATGGATGCTACTAGAAATTGTCAACGGAGGGTATTGAAGGGAGGAAGAGCTGGTCAAAAGTGGAGACCAAATGACAACACGGCCACTAAGGTCCTACACCATTCGCTTCAAACCTAGTAGCTCACCATAGAGAATGGCCACAGCTTCGGTGAGGAGAACCGCCTTATCAGGCAGGTCCAAATGATGTGGAGGCAAGAAGGGATCATGCGGATGCCAGCATCGAGGGTGTGCCAACAATGACGCCACCCATGACGCCCATCACCATAATAGTAGCAGGGACAATCAGAAGGTGCCTGCTCCCACGTCATGCAATTAGTATTGAGAATGAGATCCCGGCAACATGACTGCAGCTCAAAGAACCAATCTGTTCAAGATGACCAGCACAGGGTTTTGCAGGTTTGACATGTTCACGTTCATAAACATGCGGAGGTGAGAGATGATTACTTGCACGCTGATGGCACTCCTCTGGTGTACAGATAGGTTGTGGTCACAGTTTTGGTGGCTCAACAAAGACCTTGGTGATTAGGCTAGAGATCCCACTCAGAGAACTGTTCTCAACTGCCTCAACTGTTAGAAAACCACCAGAATTCGATTCATTTTTTTTCCTTTTTTTGTTCACCAAATCAGTGAGTGATTAGTCGCGGGACCCCTTCACCAAGGAGTTGAACCCCCTCTCTTTTGGGTGGGCATTCCTATTTGCTTTTTTATTTGGTCAGCCGGCTCCGGTCTGACGGTCACAACCACAGAAGCGGGGATAGACCATGTCTCAGTAGAATTCCTGATGAAGCTTAGATATCCACATTTTCCACATTAAAGATGTCATATCTGAATTAGGAACTTTTTTGCACTTTATTAATGCCGTATCTAGCGAGCACACAAAACATTGTCTATCCAAAACAGCACGCTATGTCGAAGTCGCATGGCATCTACCATCAACATGCTCACGTTGCCAGACACCGGAGAAAAATCACAAATCCCTCTATAGAGGGATTTGTGACTTTTTTAGAAAGGTTTACGAGGGATTTTATTGATGAGTCCAAAATATCTCATGCATTGAAAGGGAAAATGCTGGGCTCCTCAGTAGCGGAGCCCAGCTGGAGCCCATACAAAAGAAAAACCCTAGGACCCCGAGTGTAATTTGGGGTAGAGTTCGAAAACGATTTGCATGGATGGGAATGGGATTTGTCTCAAAAAAAGGTTTGGAAAAGGCATTTTTGTTTGATCGCAATCGAGCAATTAGCCTTTTTTCTTCTCTTTTTTTACTCACAAACCCCCATTCACTGATGGAGGGTTTTATGTTTGCACGAGCTCTGCCCGCACAAGCATAGAAGACCTTAATTCCGCAAATGGGAGTTTGCGAGTTGAAAAAAAAGGGCTACTCGCTTGACTACGATTTTTGCGATGACGGGGTTGACACATCGTCCCCCTCGCTTTGCTTGACTGGCAACTCATGTAGCTGATCGGACATGGCCATCCAAATGAAAATTGCATTTTTTTTAAAATCCTAGATACAACTTCTTTTATGTTCAACTCATGGATATCTCATCTATATGTTGACACTTGCGCGAATGTATCAACTGATACGTCGCCCACAAAAATCATGGGTTGATTGCCAGCGATCACGCTGGAGATCGCCGACCTTGGGCTGGTTGCGCGACTTCCGCGTTGTTGCGCGGAGGCCGTACAGCATGTACTACTGCTGCTGCAATGACTGCTGCTGCACGATGCTGCTACTTCACTGGTGCAGTGGCTACTGCTGCCACACTCCTACAGGTAAAATAGTTGCTATTACTACTCCTACAACTACTGATGTAATTGCTACTGCTGCGGTTCCTAAATCCACTGCTATGGCAGTTGTGACTGCGGCGCCTGCTGTTGTGGCTTCTCTTGAAGTTGCTGCTGCGGTTGCTGTTGCGGTTGTTGCTATGGCTGCTATTTCTCCTGCCACCTTGGTGCAGCTACTACTGCGTGTTGCCTATGGTGCGAGTTGTTCTTGTTGTCACGCTACTACTGCTTCTGTTGATGTTGGTCTACTGCTGCTGGTGCGTTGTTACGAGTGCTGCTACGCACTGCTGCTGTAGCTCTTGTGTCTACAATGGATGCAGCTATAGGGGCAATTGCTAATGCAACTCACCTACAGGTCACGGCCACCGCTAGATGAACCTGCTTACCGATTTTGCTTCTTTCCTTTCTTTTGCAGCTAGCTCCTTCAGTGCTACTCCTCATGCTACTCAGCATCATGTGCTCCTGCACCCGAGTGGTTGCGACAACTTTTTTCTTCCTCATGTAGTGACTATCCCTCTTGCTGCTACCTGCATGTTGCCATGTGGCGCTTCCTCACGGTGTCTCTCACAATTTCCGCCACACCGCAGCACACACGTCCCATGGCTCTGATACCAAATGTAGTAAAAGAACAGGAAGATTGGCCCACTTGACCAACACTACAAAAATTTAAGGTGTCCAATCCTTAGTTCATCCCATCCGTTGTCCCATAATCCAGGGATCCTCGTTCGAGCCACATGGAGGGAGCTTAACTACACCCATCCCACCCAGGAATAAATTGTCCTCAGCGTCAACACATGGTATTCAAACCCTGACGCGATGACACGAACCACCGAGTGCTTGGGTCTCGACCGACAATGCGATCCAGCTTGTGAGGAACATCGCAAAACAAGCATAAATGGGTCACCCATGAAACGAAGCCATGTGCCAACATGTCCTACTAATGGTGCTCCAACAGTGCAAGGTTGTCATCGCTCATTTATTTAAGTTCCTTGACCACAGGTCTAGCCTCTGGTGCCAGCTTTATGTGATGATATTCTATCTTTGTTGAACAGAACTTATTCTGTCACAAAGTGGTATGAATTCTTTGACAAGCTAAGCGAACCTCTTTGTCAATGCGACTGATGGGAACTATGAGGCTGGTGTGTCACTAGAATTTTTTTACTCTTTGCACAAACGCACTTGGATGAGCACACACATGGCTCACCATGTGTGTGCTCATCCACTCCCATCACATGAGTCATTTGGCCACTCTAACTAGATCGGCTACGTTCATATCCTTTTTCACGACTTGACTAAAGCAACGATGGTACCTTGCTCCCACTGTGCTCATCTTTCACTGACTATCTATTACTATGATTACATCTTAAATATTTTTTGTGTGACGATGTTAAATTTCATCATTATCCTTGTCTCTAAAGACCCCGGAAAATGCTTGAATTCTCGGCCTATCTTGATTCACCAATAGATAGTTATTAGCACAGTCACTATGATGATTTACACATGGAAACATATACACCCACTCGGACACACAGACACACGAACATGCACATGCACACACACGTATACACACACACACACACACACACACACACACACACACACACACACACACACACACACACACACACACACACACACACACACACACACACACACACACACACACACACACACACACACAC
>SZWC01000740.1:5926-16270 GCA_023375785.1 Penium margaritaceum
GTAGGGGGGACTTTGCTTTGGCAACCTTGTTTGGTAAAGAAGCTCGTTCCTCTCCACCCTGGGTCTCTGTATCAATGCATGCAGGTGTGCATAGATGGCGACCCACAAGGTGCGGAAATTTGCCAAGGTTACAGCAAATACAAAGTGACAGCACGAGACACTTGCATTTGGATTGCTAGCCATTTTTTTGGAGGTGAATCTGGAGCAATGAGGATGGCCAATGGTGGTTGGCTGTGCAAAGACAAGGATCTCTACATTGGCAAGGTGGTCTGCACACCCTGTTCTGGACTTCAATGTCAGTGAACTCCTCCTCCATTGCCCAAGAAGTCTGCCATTCATGTTTGACGGCTTGAACCAAGTTGAGCCTTGCATGAAGGCTACGACAGAATGTCAACCTTTGCTTGCTTCATAGTGCTCAGGAGTTTGCCTGTTATCCTGTCTACAATCTCTGTTTTTCCCTTTCCATGAATTATTGATTGTTGTATCCGTACATTTGGATGCTATGGGAACACTCATGGCATGATAAGATATGCACAAAATAATTGCGCGTCCTGCAGGAGTGGTTTGTCATAGGAAAGAATGTTGGAATGTGCATTTGCAGGTTATGGCAACATATTGTGGTCTAGAGTGCATGAGTCATGTATTGTATGCTGAAGCATTCCTGCACATGCCCTGACATGTAGAATGACTCCGTGTAAGACTGAGATGAACAGTGTTTGCGAAAGCTCCCTTGCTGTCGCCACATCTTGTCACATTGAGTTTTTGGTAGTTTAAGCTATGGTTGTAACTTACTCAACAAAGTAGGTAGTTCAGTAAAGAGCGCCTTACACTAAACCACAGTGAAGGGCGTGGACGGCGCATGTCGGCTGCGCTGCCCTCCCTGTGCGGCAGCAGCAGCTTCCCGCCAGCTTCTGCCCCACACCTGCCGCACCTGCTGTCGCTGCCACTGGTGAGATAGCAGCGATGGCAGCAGCAGCGCTGAGAAGGGGATCCAGCAGCAGCAGCACCAGTGCGGCTAGCAGGTTGGCAGGGGCGGTGGTAGCGGCAACCTTGGCGAATGCAAGAGGGGCAGGAGAAGCTGCTACATCATCATCGTCATCATCAGCAGCAGCAGCAGCAGCAGTGGCAACAGTGGCAGCAGCTTCAGCAGCAGCAGCACCATCATGGGCAGCATCTGCGCCGCTTCGAGCCATGCTGACGCCATTGCTTATGTCACGGCAGACGTCAGTACGAGCAGCTGCAACAGCAGCAGCCGAAGCAGCAACACTCACGCGAGGATTAACGAAGGCGCCCACTGCTGATGCTGCTGCTGCTGCCCGGGTACCGCTGCAGCAGCAGCTGCGACTGCTGGCACAGCTACCGAAGCAGCAGCAAGTGCAACTGACAACGAGGAGAGTTGGTGCTGTGTTCAGTTCAAGAGAACTTCCGGGCATTGGCAGAGTCGCAAAGAGGCACATGTCGTCATGGAGGCTGAACGGCTACATCCCAACCGGTGGGCGAGGGTTCAACAACGGCGGCGACGTGAGCGGCGACGCGGTGCTGTGGGGGCTGCTGGGCGTGAACGTGGGCGTGTTTGTGGCGTGGCAGTACGCCGACCCGAGATTCATGGCAGCCAATTTCACGGTGTCGGTGGACGGCGTGGTGCGGCACATGCGTTAGCACACGCTGCTGACATCGTCTGTCAGCCACAGCGACTTGTACCACCTCACGCCAAACCTGCTGGCCCTCTACTTCTTCGGGTCTGAGATAGGTCGGATGTTTGGCGGGCGCTTCCTGTTCTTGTTGTACGTTGCGGGGGCGTTGGGCGCTTCGCTGTCTCACATTGCCTACTTTGCCGTAGTCGTGCCGTGGCAAGAGAAGCCAAAGGGTCGGTGGTACCCTTGGAGTCCGAGGTATAGCCCCCCTGCACTGGGCGCAAGCGGAGCAGTGAACGCGTGCGTGCTGTTCTCGTGTCTGCTGGAGGCCATGCGCATCATCTACCTCAACCTGCTCATCCCCATGCCCGCCATCCCTTGGTGCGCTGTTCATCTTGCAAGACCTATACGGAGTGGCTTTGGGCACATCACGCGTGGGACATGCCGCGCACCTGGGCGGCGCAGCAGTGGGCGCTCTCGCATGGCTGCGCTGGCGGCTGTCGCGCGGACGCCTTCGCTGGTAGGAGGAAGTCGCCCAAACCCTCTGGCGCAGTACGGCACCGTACGGCGCAGTACGGCACAGTACAGCGCAGTATGGTACTGCATGGGCTCACCTCGGCCTCCGGTTCACTTTGGAAGCGAACTGACGCTGTACTGGATGTGCGAGCACCGACAGGCGAAGCGCTACTTGTAGCATCGCCGCGTCTAGCAGGACACAAGAGCGCATCCATCGCCTTCCGTGAATCGTCTGCGCCGGCATCGGCTGGATGTCTCTTGTCGATTGGGGGCAGCCACGTGTGAGGGCCGCCGTCTCGCTGCCGCTGAAGCATGCCGATGTGCTTCGATGGGGTTCTGACGTCATGACCGCCACATTCGCACTTGCACCTGTGGCGGTTGTCCCGACCGCCACGCGTGCTTCGTGGAGAGCCCACTCTGGCCCACTGTGCCCCGGTGGGCCACGGCAGGAGTGCTGGGCTTCCACACGTGGCATCGCGGAGCGACGGCGCTGTTGGCCGGCGTCGTGTGTTTGGCGAAAGGGCAGCCATCTCGCAAAAGTCGAACTCCTCCTTTCAAGTGGCGCGGTCGGTGATGGGAACTTCTCGTGTCTCTCCAATACCTGTGGCCGCTCGAAAGGGCAGCGTTGACAGTCGTCCATCTATGCTGGTAGGAGAATTGTACCCGGCGCGTTTTTGGCTCTTCAAAGGTGATTGTAGATGCATGGCACACAAGGCTCAGGAGGGAGATTGTGACATCAGCAATGCAATCTAAGCTGTGTTGAGGGGTTTCTGGCCCTCTCTTTTTTCCATGGGCATGAGGTCAACCGGTAAGTTTTTTTAGGATCGAAACGAATACCCTCTGGTAACCCATTGAACATCCAAGAAAAGTAATAATACTAATTTTGAAAAAACAAAAACAAAGGGACTCACAAACTACACTCTCCTTTGATTCTCCTCCCTCCTTCCATCCTTATCTTTATAGCTTAGAGGCGTTACACATAACACTCATTCCACCTCTAAAATCATACTCCACTGCATGACAAAATCAGTTTTTTCATGTGCGCATTGAAACTTTTTGGTGGTTCACTATGCTGTCACTTCTCCACGTCTAGGTAGCTTCACCCTTCAACTGGTCACAAGAGCACACACAATACTTGAATTGACCATCACAGCTTCACTTTACATTTTGTTCCAAGTCAAAACCTTTTCTCAAACCACTGCAAAGCTTCCTTGTTCACTTTTATTGCTAGGTATGGACATCACATACAAACACACCACATGATAGTAGGAGCTTCTAACGTCAACTATTGTTAACCACTTACCAAATCATGGAGGACTACATTATCTTTTCACATACATGGACAACTTGATGACACAAAACCATCACGGCTCACAATCTAAGCTCCTGTAGGTAATAGCCCCAATTTGTAAACAATGTGGATGCAGAACACGAATCCATCACCCACTCCTCTGCGCGGGATTCTTGTCCTAGTTCATGTTCTCCTTGCAGCAATAACCTGCCAATGTTTTCACCACCGTTACCACCTACGATATCCACATTGCCATCGATAGTGTGCCTGGCATGGCTCATGTGTTGTGATGAAGGCCGCCCCCGTCTATTTCTCCAGCTTAGTGTGACCACTTGGCCATGTCCATGTTTGTGGAGATCCGTGATTCGGACCCAGCTGGCGACGAACCACCTGTTAGCACTAGTCGGTGTGAAGGAATTCTCAAGGATGCCTAGCTCTCACCAGTTCACGCTACCAATGTTGGGGGCAGCCAATTGGCACTAGTGGTTAAGAGTGTGGAGCACAAGGATCACGGATGTGAGTGAGCAGAACATGTCGCATTCAGGAAAATTGAATTGAAACACGTTTTGTGTATTAGAATACTGAGATTACATGAGATCCTTATAGCATGTAATCTAAGCTTTACAATGCATCCTAACATGCCCAAATCAAAGCAGTATATCCCTTGCTACGACCGTCGAAGTCAACCTTGGTGGAGCCGTCCACCTTGCCTTGCACGCTAGGCAATGGGAGGCGCTTCGAGGATGACCTGTCAGAGTGCCTTTCCTCGCCCATAAGTCAAGGAGAAGTTCACCCTGGTTAAAAGGATTCCTCAGGTTGCTTCCTCCATGACCCTAGTGCATTTGGGGGTCGTCGGAGTTGAACTCGGATCACCGGCAGTGGATTATCCCACCACCCATGGGGGTTACCAGATTCCACCCGCCCAGCACCCAGCCTTTGGGCCAGGCGTTAGCCTGGCCCAAACTTTCTGAATAGTCACTCAAATTGAGTGATCGAGAGCTCTGTCTTGCATGGAAAAATCCAAGGAACCAGGTCTAAAGTCAGATCATGTGTTCGATCACTTCAATGGTTGCACCAGGGAACAAGATCATCGGCACTCATGGAAAGGGACACGGCATGTCATCAATCTCCCCCTTGCGCTACAGCCTTGATGCCCTATCCTTGGAACTTGCAGCATTTCAAACCTCACAGTGCAGACTGAGCTCCATGTTGCACACATCGTGCATGTCCTTGGGTTGTGCCTTGGTCATGGCATCGGTAAACATGCACTTAGTGCCACAATGCACCACAGCCGCATCTCCCTTCGCTGCCAAGTCTTGCAATTAGTTATGCCGGATCTCGATGTGCTTGGTCCTCCAGTGCAGCACAGGAGTTTGGGTGAGGCTCATGGCACTCATGTTGTCCACATTGAGTGCCGTTGGTTTCCTTTGAGGTACCCCAATCTCCTCTAGTAGTTGTGGCAGCCACAATGCCCCCTTTGTGCCTTCTGCAAGCGCAATGTCCTCCGCTTTGGTGCTTCACAGACCCACACAACCCTGCGTCCTTCTTGCCCATGAAACTGCACTCCCACCAAGCACAAACACGTACCTTGACGTTGATTGTTTGTCATTCACATCACAAGCCCAACCAGCATCCGAGTAGCCAACCAACTCAAGGGGGTCATCACGCGCTCCCCCTCCAAACACGAGCCTCGACGTTTTTTTCGCTTTGAGATACCCTACTCCTAGAATTAGTTACAAACTAATTAAGTACCCAACTGTTCAACCCTGGGACAAAATCAGGTCCTGTCTTGTTTTCAGGTGTGTAGAATTTTGGCAGTGTCTTTCTGAAAAAACAAAAGGGTTCTTGAAATTCTGTCAGACTCGTTCAAAAACGCAACGGCCATCTTGAACGCCAATGCAAAGCAACAGCCAAGATAATGGGAGAGGAGACGGTCAGTAGGCGAATGGGAGGGGGTTGATGCGCAGACCTGGATTCAACCCTCAAGTTCAAGTGTTTGAGTCTCGCTAGTGAGGATAGGATTGTCGGAAGGTGTCGAGCAAGGCTCGCTAGTCTGATTTTTCTTTAAAAAGGGTCCCTTCGCATTCATCATCACTCGGAACTGTTGGGAAATTTGTTCCCACTTGTTTAAAACAGCATTGGAAAAACTCCTCGGATGACCATGCAAAACATTTTGGGGGTGGGGTAGCGGAGGATGTGCTTCACCGTCTGCCAAGGTAGCGGCCCGGGATGAGCAACATAGTGGATCACTTCGCCCTCCACAAAGGCCAGGTCAGCTTGCGCCGCCACCATTGCAAACATGATACTCTCCACTGCGGACTGGTACGGTAAACCTACCATCTCCTCCTCCTCATCAATGCTCGGTTCAATGCTGGAGTTGAGCTCACATGTGGTGGTCATGGGTGTGCTGATGGGCTTGCAATCTTCCATGTTGTAGCGGCAGAGCACCTCTTGCACATACTTTGCCTGGCCCATCTCCAACGTGTGTGTATTGCAGTCCCTCTTGATGGTGACGCCAAGTTAGTATTCACGATCGCCCATGTGAGTCATTTTGAACCGAGCGCTAAGCTGCCGCTTGAGGTTCACCAACTCCTCCATGTCCAATGACACAAGGATGAGCTCATCCACAAAAAGAAGAACAATGTGGTGTAACCGTGGCTGCATCCACATGTACGCACTGTGATCTGTCTCGCAACTCTTGACGGCAAGCTTGGCCACGAAGCCGTCCATTTTCATGTACCACATGAGTGGCGCTTCTTTTAGCCCAGCTGGATATGCGGGTGCCAGAAAATGACAAAAAAAAGTTGCCCGATAAAAACTCATCTGGCATGATTGCTGCATAAAAGATGTTTCACAGATTCCAAAGCACTTTACGGAACTCAATTTGGAGTCCGTTTGATGGATTTCCAACGTTTGGAGATTCTTGGTCGGGTTCAAGTGATGACCTGAGCACTTTGAGCTCAAAAGGCGGCAAGATTATTGGCCAGGAGGGCTGAGAGCGGCCTTCAAACAGAAAATACGGCTGGAAGACCTCCATGAGATCTTGAGGAAGGAGAAGTCCACGGTTGTTAGTGGTCCAGGTCTTCTGCGACATAATTCTCATGTGTGACAAGGTGACTGCCGCTCATCCCGCTAGGCTTGGAGAGTGTGCTAGAGGGTAAACATTGATAGAGGGTATCTCAGTGCTCCCTATGCCAAATGAGGCATAGAGCTTGTTAGAAAACTGTGACTATATAATTTCTCACTCAAGATTCAAATCAGACATACGTGTCCTCTGTAAACCTATGTTTGCTTCCGTAATTACTATTTGTGCAACCTGTAACTCCCTCTCACAAACAGTTGGTCTAGCCTAGGCGGTCCTTAGTGAGCCTAATCACCTCCGTGAGGGCTGCCCCACTTTCCCTTGTTGGTATCAGAGCTAGAACAAGGCTTTGCCTCATCCTTGAGGCATTCATTACACCCTGTTGTGTGAGAGAGTCGTTTGGGGGCTGAACGTTCCATTACCATGGCAACATCCGCTTCTGTGGTGGCCAGCATCAACATCGCCAAGTTCAAAGGTAAGAACGTCTTCAAATGGAGCACCAACATGAATATTTTCTGATGGATAAGGGACCCTGGAGTCATGTGAGTGAGGAGGAACCAGCTCAGTCCTCTCTCTCACCTGGTGAGGCCCGTACCCATAGCGAGAAGAGTGACCGCGCCCTCGCCACCATCTACCTCTACCTTGCCGAACGGTAGCAACTCCTCATCCGTGGCATCCTCACGCCTAAGGAGGTTTGGAAGAAGCTTGAGTCTACTTCTACATCCAAGTTAATCCTCATGAACATGCAGCTCCGTTGTCGCTTTCACACTGTGAAAATGGATGAGTCTGGATCCATGATTGACTGCATCAACATGGTGAAGTCTCTTACCGACCATCTTTCTGCAATTGGGGATCCTATCAAGGAACATGAGCTCATGCTAACCATTCTCTTTGGCCTTCCTAGCAGCTACACTCCTCTCATTGTTTCCCTAGGCCAGCGTGGCAACAAGCTCTCCCTCAACAACGTGGAAGAGAGCCTCCTGTTTGAGGAGGAGCGGAGCAAGGGAAAGGAGGGCGAAAGTGAATAGGACGTCGCTCTCATCATCAGCTCTGGTCATGGGGGTGGTGCTGCACCAACCAGGAGCAATGGCGGAGGAAGAAAGAAGAAGAAGAACTGCCACTACTAAAAGAAGTCGGGCCATTGGATGCGCGGATGTCGGTAGAAGAAGGCGGACCTTGCAGTTGGAGTGGGAGCCGGAAAACAGTCGGACACTTTCGCGAACACAATAGATTAGAAGAGTGGATTTGTGACAACCATCCGAGTCCAGCACATCTCCCACAACACTGCATTGTTCTGGATTATTGACTCGGGAGCCACGCGTCACATGACATGTTGCCGGGAGTGGTTCGTTGTCTACACCGTCATTGACCCTCGCCCGGTGTACATGGGGGACAATCATGTGCAAATGGCGGTTGGGGAGGATGAGATTATACTTTGTGCTTTTTTTTAGGGTAAGCACGTGGAACTTCGTGTGAAGGGGGTGCTCCATGTTCCAAAACTGGCAGCAATCCTCCTCCCTGCCTCATCTCTCATCTCCGAAGGTATGTAGGTTCGCTTTGAGAATGGTGGCTGCACCATCTCTGCCCATGCAGGCCGTGTGCTTGCAGAAGTAGATAAGGAGGAAAGACTCTACCATCTCTATGTAGAGTCAAAGAAGGAAGCCGACTGAACGTTGGCAGCGAGGGAGGGAAAATGCAGTATTGGGATGTGGCACCATCTGCTTGGTCACCTTGGCTTTGCGGCCATCATCTCTATGCAGCAGATGGTCCGTGGCCTGGAGCTCAAGGGGGTGAAGCAGCGTGGTGCACAGACTTGCAAGAGCTGCATTGAAGGGAAGAAAGCCCGCGCTCCTTTCTCCAGGGAAGGGAAGGGGGTAGCTAAAGCTTCCCTTGCCTGTTCACTCTGATCTGTGCGGTCCCATGCCATCACAGTCCTTTTCCAACAAGTTGTACTCTGTCACTTTCATTGATGAGAAGTCAAGGAAGACATGGGTGTCCTTCCTAGCTGGAAAGGATGAGTGCTTTGATGCTTTCAAGGTGTGGATTGCTGCTGTACAGAATGAGAGTGGCACGTAGTTTAAGATGCTTTACACCGACGGCGGAGGAGAGTACCTCTCCAACGACTTCCGCAACCTCCTCAAGCATCACGGGATCAGGCACGAGGCCATCCAACTTGGAACACCGCAACTGAACGTCGTGGCTGAATACGCAAACCGCACACTCATGGAGCATGTTTGCAGCATGCTCCAGGATCCGGAGCACCTGCCAACCTTTTGGGCGGAAGCAGTCAACACTGCCGTGTACCTGAAGAACCAAAGTCCCATGCGCGTCGTACCGCTGATGATGTAAGGGGCGTGGATAGGATGCAAGCCAACAGTGACGCACCTGAAAGTCTTCGGGTGTGGCGTATTCGTGCACGTGTCTGCCGGAAACCGCAACAAGCTAGATGCAAAGTCGGTGAAGGCGGCTTTTCTTGGCTACAACACCATGGGATACCGCCTCAACAACCTCGCTGCTCGCAAGATCATCCGCAACCATTACGTCATCTTTCAAGAGGACGTGAAGGGCCAGATTCGGAGCCTTATGTCTGCAGTTCAACTTTCTCCTACACGGGTACCAGAAGTTGGAGAAGAGCAGGTAGCAGAAGAGGGTGGTGCGGAAGGTGGCGGTGATAGCAGCAATGGGAAGAAGGTGGAGGGAGCTGAGAAGGAGAAGGAGCCAGCAGCCAAATCTCATGAGGAGGATCAGGAACGCAATACACAACAGCTGCCATGGAGGTTTGCACGCCTCAACCATGGTACAAATGGTCCTTTGGAGCCACTCTGGCGATCCGAGCGCCTCGCAAGGAAACAGAGGCCGTTGGAGGAGGTGCTGAACCTGTGCACTTTTTCATCTTCACAGGAGTCCTCTTACCTTGAGCTTCTCTCCTCCACGTTCTCCGATGACCCAGCCACATTCACTGAAGCCATGAGCAGCGCTGAGGCGGCATTTTGGCGTGCCGTAGTAGACAAGGAGTATGGTGCGCTCATGAAGAACGGCACCTGGATCCTCAAAGAAGCTCCTCATGGAAGCCGGGTGATTGGGTGCTGGTAGATCTTCAGGCGCAATTGTGGTGCAGATGCTAAGGTGCTTAGGTACAAGAAACGGTTGGTTGCAAAGGGGTATGCGCAGATTGAGGGTGTAGATTACAATGAGACATTTGTACCTGTTGAAAAGATTCCATCCATCCAAGCGATCCTCGCTCTTGCTGCTGCTATAGAGTAGGAGGTGCACCAAATCAATTTGACGTATTCATTTATGAATGGTGACCTTGAGGAGAATGTATACATGGAGGGAAAGGAGGATTTGGTGCACAAGAAGGCGCTTGCCCACAAGTTGGAGTTGGCTTCCTCCAAGAAGGCGCTTGCCTTGTTCGTGTTAGCGCTGGCTCAGACACAGAGTCTACTCATTCAAGGATGCACAAAGGCCGCAGAAGCCTAGAAGAAGCTCCGCACCATCTACCATTCCACCAACCTCGCTAACTAGCTCTGTCTTGAAGAAAACTGTAACCCTTTGAGCTAAGAAAGGCGACGACATCATGGAGATCCTGCAACAGAACGAGTCCCTCATTGCTCACTGCATAGCCACCGGATCAAAGGTTGACCCTGAGCTGCAAGCTATGAACATCCTCCTAGCCTTGCAGGATAGTTCGAGTCCCATAATCATTGGCGTAGGTGGCGGGTTAGCTAATGAGCGGAAGTACCCGAAGGTGGCTGGGTACGTCTCCAATAAATGGATGCGGCGTGGTGGGAGAGAGAGCGGGACAACATCAAGTTCTGCCT
>SZWC01000740.1:37629-60939 GCA_023375785.1 Penium margaritaceum
TCTCTCTCTCTCTCTCTCTCTCTCTCTCTCTCTCTCTCTCTCTCTCTCTCTCTCTCTCTCTCTCTCTCTCTCTCTCTCTCTCTCTCTCTCTCTCTCTCTCTCTCTCTCTATCTCTCTCTCTTGGTCAAGCAGTCAGTCAATCAAGTGAACGAGTCAATCAGCACAGCCCATGTGCATGCGAACGGTCACTTGTTCGTGCACTGTCTTTTTTTGTAGTGTGGACCAAGCCGCATCAGGCGCGGATGAGTCCCATGCGATCGCACAGTTCCAGGTGTTGTTTCATGATGAGTGACTTGGTGAGAACATCTGCTTCCTGTCTTTTGTTGTCGACATACACCGTCTCGACTTCGCCTTCTGAAACTGCCTCACGCACATAGTGGAATTGACGCTTTACATGATTTGTTCTATCATGCATAACAGGGTCGTCAGCAAGTGCAATGGCGCTCTGATTGTCGCAGAACATGGTTGTGGTTTCCAACTAATCAAAGCCATGTTTTGTGAGCAACATACGGAGCCACACGGCTTCTCGTGTGCACTCACTTTGTGCAATGTATTCAGCCTCAGTTGAGGAGATTGCCACAATATTCTATTCCTTGGATTGCCAAAAGACGGGTCCGCCATTGATTTTGAAAACATAGCCCGATGTAGACTTGCTGTTGCATTGGTCACCAGAGAGAACAGAATAGAAAATGTGAGAAGTGGGCCTTGTGTACCAAATGGCCATGGTGGCAGTGCTGCGTAGATAGCAAATGCATCATTTTGCTGCAGTCAGGTGATCCTTGGTAGGAGCCTTGCACCCCTGACTGAGAATGCCCACTGCATATGACAGGTCGGGGTGAGTTCCAACCGATGCGTACATCAATGAGCCCACCATGCTGGGTAAACCTTTGCCTTTAGCAGGTGGGGCTAGCATATCAGCTGTGGGTGGCTTAGTGAGGCCATGGTTGGGAACCAGTGGAGTGGAAATGGCCGCGGCTTGCCCAAGGTTGAATTTTTTGGCCATTCGCTGAACATAGGAGGCCTGAGACAGGAGAACCTGTGGCTGAAACATATCGTGGTTGACCTGAATACCAAGGTAGTACGTGGGCTTTCCCATGTCATGCATTTCAAAAGTGAGAGCCAGTTGTTGTTTGAAGGTCGTGATGATATGGAGGGATGAACCAAAAACAAAAAGGGCATCCACATATAGAATCACACCAAGCAGTGCGAGACCATGACAAAAGTAGACAGAGTGGTCTGAGTGAAGGCGCTTCAGCTCCTAGGACAGAAAGAAGTCATGGGTTTTTTTTGTTCCACTGGCAAGGAGCTTCTTTGAGACCATAGAGGGATTTGTTGGGCAGGCAGACCAGATTCTCCCCCCCCCCCCCCCCCCCCCTGCTCAACGAAATCCTCTAGCTGTGTCATGTACACAGTCTCTTCGACGTCGTTAAAAAATGCGGACTTAACGTCCATCTGATGAAGGTGCCAGTTGTTGGAGGTGGCAAGGGCCAAGATCACATGGATAGACAAATACTTTGCAGCAGGGGAAAAGGTGTCACTGTAATTGACTCCATGGACTTGGCTGAATCCTTGAGAGACACGTCTGTCTTTGTACCTGCATGGGTCGCCGTTGGCATCAAGCTTTATATTGAATATCCACTTGCAGGTGACCACGAGAGCATTGTCTGGCCATGGAACAAGCATCCAAGTCTGCTGCTTTTTGAGTTGCCCAAATTCTTCCACTGTAGCTGCATGCCAGTAAGCACTTTCAGGTCTGGCCATTGCATCTTTGTAACTCACGGGGTCGACGATTTGAGTCACAAGGGCAATGTCAGAATCATCGTCGTCAGAGATGTCATCACTGAGGAGGGAAGTAGGAGCCTTACATTGAGCAATGCGTTCTGACCGGCGACATGGAGTTGCAGGAGCTGAGACAGGTGGTAACAATTGTTGTCAAAGGAGTTCTGTGAGATGAATTTCTGGTGGTGCAGGCAGGTGCTCTGCAGGGACCATAGGTGGGTGAACGCCTTCATGCTCGTCTGGCATAGGGTCGACTGAGAACTTTTGCAGGTGATGCTGGATGTCGGGATCATCATTGAGAGCGAGGATCAGAGTGAGAGAAGGTGCAATACTGGCGATGGTTCGATCTTGGAAGATTTTATCAACGGTAATACTCCTGCTGTGAAAAAACAGTTTTGTTCTTGTTGTCCCAGAGTCTGTAATCATTGCCGCCTTCCTCGTATCCCAGCAGGTAACCTTTTCTTCTGTGTGATCCCAGCTTGGTGCCTTTGTCTGGATGTATCCAGGCGTATGCAGTGCACCCAAAGATGCCGAGATAGCTGACATTGGGGCGATGTCCACTCCATGCTTGGTATGGTGTGCTGGTACCTGCAGATAGCTTCTTTGTGGGTAACCGGTTAGTGATGAATGCGGCCGTGGCAATCGCCTCAGCCCAGAACTTGGTTTAGAAGCAAACAGTGTGTAACATAGTGCGGGCTCAATCAAGCATAGACCGGTTCATATGCTCTGCTTTCCTGTTCTGTTGATGGGTGAGCGGCATGGTAGTCTGATGTACGATGCCTTTGCTGTCAAAGTATCGCTGGAGTACGTTGTTGACGAATTTGCCGCCATTGTCACTGCGTACCTTCTTGACGGTGGTGTCAGACTGGTTCTCAGTCTCACAAATCCAGGACATGATGATGTCTGGTGCCTCTGACTTGTACCGGAGGAGTTTCACCCAAAACAAAGTGGCAGTAGTCATCAAGGAGGACCAAGAAGTAGCATTTTCCAGCCATTGACTTCTCCTTCAAGTAGCAAAGTTCCATATGAATTAGCTCCAGGCGCTGCTTAGTGGAGTGCTCAGAGGAGGAAGGGAATGGCTCCTGTGTCTGCTTCCCTGCAAGGAATCCTGTGTAGGGTTTGTCTGCCTCCCTCAATCCTTTGCTGCAGCAAAGGATTGAGGGAGGCCATGGACCATTCCTTTCGCAGGAGTTAAACAGAGAGTCTGATGGCCCACGTGTCCAAGTCGCTGATGCCATAATGTGGCCAAGGAGGTTCCCTGTGAGGGAACATTGTTGGACCTTTCAGAGATAGGAGTTGATTCAGTGCTTGCTGCAAAGGCCATCTCCGGTTCATCAGCTGTCTGGGGCAGCGGTGGAGGTGCTTTGGTGTCGAGAATGGTCAGGTTGCCTTGACGACGGGCAATCGCCGTGGTCTTGCCCTCCTTGTTGTAAACCTTGCAGTTCTTGTCAGTGTAAAATGTAACCTTGAGTCCCTTGTCGTTGAGTCTGGTCACAGAGAGAAGGTTAGCGGCCAGATTGGGAATGAACAGAGTATCTGTAATCAGGCGAACAGATTTATTCCCTTCCAAATCAATTGCCACACGGACTGGGCCGATTCCAATTGCTAGGATGACACAGCCATCTCCAATCCGGACTGCCTTTGGAGCTGCAAGATCGTTGTAGTTGCTGAACCAAGACTTGTGGCAGGCCATGTGTTGAGTGCATCCTGAGTCAATGATCCATGCAAGGATCCTTGCTGCGATGAGAAAGTCACTGTCTATAGAGCAGAATGCCATCTCTTCCAAAAACAAGATTGCTGTGGTCATCGGGATCATCTCTGGAAGTTATGACAGACTGTTGAAAGGGTTGACAATTTCCTGAATTTTTTTAGAAGTCAGAGAACAGATCGGCTTCATTCCCTTGGCACATGTATGAGTTTCCCAGTTTCTCAGGGTGCAGCTGGGAGAAGGAGCCTTGAGCGGGTTTCTGTTGATCAGAACTCTGACAGCCTTCAGAGTTGAGTTGAATTGCTGTGATTTTGGCCAGCTTGGTAGCTTCTTCTTTCACG
Source organism: Penium margaritaceum (assembly GCA_023375785.1). NCBI lineage: Eukaryota > Viridiplantae > Streptophyta > Zygnematophyceae > Desmidiales > Peniaceae > Penium > Penium margaritaceum. The sequence continues at coordinate 41,458 of SZWC01000740.1, forward strand.
TCGTACACAAATGAGGTCAGGAGTGCATGATGTTGTTGCAGAAAACCCTGTCGCGGTAGGGAGCATATGCAAAATTTGTGCCCCTCTTTGCCGCATTTGTGGCATGCTACATGTACAAACCGGTTCTCATCATCTGAGAATGATCCTTGGTGTCTCAAGTTTCTTGGATGAAGTGGTAGTAGCTCTTGGTGATGATTTGTTGACCGGTTGTCACATCCAGAAGACGATGCCAACCGTCCTTTTCCGTAGCCTCTGTTTTTTCCATACCCTTCAAAATTCTTCTGCCGCTGATTCTGTAAGGAGATGTACAGAGCTGATTCTCCTCCTGCTTCCTTGATAAGTTTATCTTCAGTGTGCATGAGGGTCTCACACGCCTTTTCCATTGTCATTTTGTAGGGGGCCACATCACCTCCTGCTACTACTACTACTTGTTGATTTGCATTGTTGGCTCTGCCTTGATTTGCTCCAAGAGCTTTCAGTCTTTCATCAAATATTCTTCCCTGGTCTTGAAGATCAGGAGTCGTTCCACAGATTAATTGAATCTGCTGAGAAGGCCGCTGAAGAGGGTGAGAATCATGACTCGCTCGGAGATGTTTTCCCCCATACCTTTAATCCTGCTGGAAAGTGTATTGATGTATGTAATGTGATCTTCCATTCTCGTCCCGTCAGCTATTTTCTGTCGATGGAATTCCAGGTTGCTTGCTTTGTCATATCTCAGCTTCAGGGCCTGCCAAGCCTTTCGCGGGTCCAGAGTTGCACTGCAATTACAGATAAGAAACTTCAGCCATTCCATAACACGCAGTACGATGATGGAAAAGGCTTGATCAGATCTTCTTTGCCAGATCACTTTCTGTTTGGGGGTGGCAGCAGCATCCGGAGTCTCTCCTGGTGGATCAGAGACCAGCCCCCAGAGCCTCTTGTTCAGAAGTATCACTTTGATGTCAAATGTGATTTTTTAGTGGTTGTCTCCATCAAAGGGTTCAATCTTGGATTGGTCTCTGTTGAATTTCACCATGGTTCAGATTTCTCCGTGTGACTTGTCGCTCATGAAAAGGAATCCGTCGAAAATAGGTGTATTCCTTCACGGTTCGGTGCCGTTGACCTGAGAATAGTACCCTGCTCTGATAGCACGTGTTAGAAAAAAAATCCCTTTGGTTCTTGAATGCTGTTCAGATCGAATGGCATTGCTTTTGCTCAGTTTGCTTCTGCTTCCATGCGTGAGAGTCATGAGTGGACCTTCCGTCACACATCTGTCATCTGTGCACACTTTACAAGCCTGAATTTCTTGGTCAGAGAAGCTTGGACACAGGAGACGTTTCCAGACGAGTGAACAGTGAAATAATCACTTGATTTCATTGAGAAATGACAAAGAATGACTACATCTACTAAACACACAGTAAGGAAAAGTACAAGTGCTGGAAGTCCGGTGTCTCCTGTCTCAAAGATCTTTCCACTCCGGTCTTCAGGTGATGCCTTGGTCGATGATCGACTGGCCAGCCAAGCGTCTTCTGGCATCATTGTGCTATGTCAGCAACTTTTCTGGTTCCCTTGCTTTTTCTCAGTTGCAAGTGCCACAAGGTGTGCTCGTGCAAATCCTCCAGAAGTGTATCTCACTACCCTACACCTATATTTCCAATATAGGACAAGGCAATGTACTCAGCTTCAGTTATTGACAAAGATACACATTCCTACTTGCGCCTTGCCCAACTGACGGCACCTCCATTCAGCACACACGAAGCCGGAGGTAGATTTTCTGTCATCAATGTTCCCTCCCCAATCAGCATCGGTGTAGCACATGAGGCCTAGTGACGCGGATCTAGCGATGCCTCCAAACTGGAGCCCCACGTGCCGCGTCCCCTGAAGGTAGCACATGATTCACTTCACGGCCTGCCAATGAAGTGGACCGGGATTGGCCACAAACCGGCTCACTTGCCCAACAGCATGGGCTATATCTGGTCGGGTGGCGACCATGGCATACATCAGACTGCCCACTACAGACTGATATGGGATGCCTAGCATGTCAGTTTTCTCCGTTTCGTTGGATGGGAACATGGAGGTGGAGAGTTTGCACTCCGAGCTCATGGGTGTGCTAGCAGGCTTGCAATCTGCCATGTCGTATCATTTGAGGATGGAGTCAATGTATTTTTTCCGGTTCAGGCTGATGGTACCTGCTGCTCTGTCACGCTTGATGGCAATTCCGTGATAGAAGTCAAGAGGACCCATGCCCTTCATCTCGAATCTGCTACTCAGCCACCCCTTGAGATCGTCTAGCAGCTGCGTTGAAGAAGAATGTAAAATCAGTTCATCAACATACAAGGCGACCACCATAGTCCCTTTGTCGCTCTCATGCACGTACATGTTAGGGTCATTGTCGCAGTGCATGAAGGACTCCTTGGCCATGAAGGACTCCTCGTACCAAAGTCTTGGTGCTTGTTTTAGCCCATAGAGTGCCTTCACCAATCTGAACAACTTGCCCTCGAGAGCATCAACCCCCTCCGGAACCTCCATCACTACCTCCTTATCAAGTTTACCATAAAGGAAGGCTGTCATCACATCCATCTGATGGACCTCCATGCTTCCGGGAGTAGTAATGGCGAGCATCGACCGGATGGAAGCGAACGTCACAACGGGAGCAAAGGTCTCATCGTACTCTGCGCCAGGCCTTTGGGAGAACCCCTTTGCTACCACCCGTTCCTTGTACTTGTCTATCATGCCATCCTGTTTCCTTTTTATTTTCAGCACCCACTTGGACTCCACAACGTGAGCCCCGGCAGGTCCGTCCACCAATACCCATGTCCCATTTTCCTCGATGGAGCCGAGTTCACTGCGAATTGCTTTGTCCCACTCTGCTCTGTCAGGCCGAGTGAGTGCCTCCGCGACAGACATTGGCTCCTCTTGAACCAAGAATGAGTGGTTGAAGCCTGTCTATTCACCCCTATCTGCGTCCTAATGCTTTTTAGGTGCTTTGAGGCATGAACTTCTCCTTGAACCTGGTGTTTGGTGCTGTTCATGTAGAGGCTGGAGGTGTGGTTCGTTGTTGATGATGGGAGAGGCATACTCTTCATGTTCCGGAGGATCGGATACGTCCGAATCAGAATCTGATTCCTCGGAGTCATTTTCATGAGCTCCTCTACTTGTTGCAGCACCCATCCCATGCCATTGTGCTGGTGCTTTGTCTCCCTCCTCGAGGAGAGTGAGCAACTCTCCCTGTTTTGGAGTGTTCTCAAGTTCGAGAAGCTCTCCCTTACTAGAAGACATTTTGTTGAAATCCATGTCTTTGCTGCGGATGACCGTCTTCTCTCCTTGGTCCCACATTTGAAAGGATTTGTGGGCAGTGTCATAGCTGATGAAAACACACTTTTGTGCTCTTGCATCGAGCTTTCCAGAGCCCTCACCTGCCTGGACCTGGACAAAGCCAATGCAACCGAACACCTTGAGGTGGGAGGCATCCGACTTCTTGCCTGACCATGCTTCTTGAGGCGTCTTCAGCTGTTGTGTCTGCTTCTTCTTTCCCCTCCTTTGCAGAGGTGCTGCAGGTGTGAGGTTCATAACACAGGTGGCCGTACGTGATGCTTCTGCCCAGAACCTTAGAGACAGATTGGCGTGAAAAAGCATGCACCTTGTCATGCCCAGGAGGGTCTGGTTCATCCTCTCTGCTATGACGTTGCATTGAGGTGAGTAGGGGGAAGTTTTCTGGTGTTCAATGCCCTGCAACTTGAGCCACTCCCTACAGGCTTTGTATTCTCCCCCATTGTCTCTACTGAATGCTTTCACCTTCTTTCCACTCTGTCAATCAACCATAGCAACAAAAGGCCTGCAGATTCTCTTTCACCTCACTTTTCTTTTTAAAAAAGTACATCCAGACTTTACAACTGTTGTTGTCGATGCATGTAAGGAAACATCTGCTGCCACCATTTGAGGGTATGCCAAAGGGACCATACACGTCCGAGTGGATGAGATCAAGAGGTGCGAGTGCACGCGTGCCATTGTGATTGAAGGGTTTGTTTTTTGCTATGCCTTGAAGACATTGCTCACACATGATCCCGGCTCCCTCCGCCTCATCACCTAGCTCCATCCCACGCACTAGCTTCTGCTTTCCCATGAGCTCCAATGTGTGAAGAGCCACGTGCCCAAAGCACTTATGCCACAGGTTCTCAGAGGGTGTGCACAAGCTAGAATGAACAGCCCCGGTGGTTGCATTTTCTTGCGGTTTTGTTACCGAATCATCTTCTGCCAGTGCTTCTGATGTTCCAACATGTCTCACCTCATCTTAGTCTTCATCGCTGCTCTCCTCTTCATCACTCACAACTGAAGATTCAGCCATTGAAGTTGTCGTTTTGGTCTGCAAGACGTAGAGTCCATCAACACGAGGAACTTGTGCAACAACCTTCTTGGCAGAGTAGGAGATGTTGATGTCCTTGGTAGGGACTATCAGCACTTCCTTCTCCATAAAGACCACTGTCATGCCATGGTCAGTCATCTTAGAGACGAAGAGCAGGTTGGCTGTGCAGGAGGGCAAGTAGACTACCCCCTCTAGCTTGAGGTCGGAATCTCCACCTTTCTCACCCACTGTGACCAGCTTGTCACCAATCCACTCAGATGTCTCAACCTTGCCGTTGGCGACTCTGAAGTTCTTGTTGCATGGAGCAAGAGAGATGAGGTCTCTTTTCTTGTAAGTGGTGTGCTCGTTTGTGCCCAAGTCAAAGCCGTAGGCTCCTGGCCTGAGTATCTCCTTCCCTTTGTTGGAGGCACACTCAGCCATCAAGCGTGCGGGATCCTTCCCACCATTTCCACCTCGTCATTCATTCCCATCTCCTCCCTACCTCTTGGGTGCACGGCACTCTCGAGCCCAGTGTCCAGCCTTGCCACAGTTATGGCAGTTTCCTGGGCGCTTTGCACCCCTTCCACTATTGCTAGTGCTTTTTATTCCCTTGTACCTAAAGGAGGAGGTATTTCGGAAGGTGCCACTACTCCATGAGGCAGAGACAGCCATGTATGCTTCACTGCTCCTACAATGCATGGATTCATTCCGCACATACTTGGAGACAGTGGTGTAGGAAACTAGATCTTCACTCCACCCTCCAATGACCGTTGTAATGGGGCCCCAGCTTTCCGGCAGTGTCTTTAGAAAAATCATGGCCTGCATATCGGATTTCATGTCCCACCCCATGCCGATGGCTTGTTGCAAGAGCGTCTCAGACGTTTGCATAAAGACGGAGACATCCTCCCTTCACCAAGCCTCATGCTAATAAGGTTATGTAGAATGAAAAGACGGTTGGCAAGTGAGGAGGACTACAACACCTTGCCAAGTTTGGCGTATGCCGCGGCTGCCACTGTACAACCGCTGATAGATGAAAGGACTTAGGGTTGTGTGGAGGACACAAGAATGGCAAGAGCCTTCTTGTTGAGCTTGACCCATGCCACAAGGTCAGCACCGTCCTCCTTTGGTGCTGGGATAGTCCCGTCAAAATATCCTAGCAGATCTCTGTCATCCATAATGACTTCAAACTGCCACTTCTAGAGCGTAAACCCCTCTCCATCAAACTTGAGGATGGGTGAATGATTCCCTCGTTCCCCAGTCCCTACCATCCTTGCAACTACAACTGCTACAGCTGCTGCACCTGTTGTTGATGCCGATGAACCTATGTTTGGAGCCACGGTAGGCTGTTGGTGAGAAGAGGCAACTGCTTCCCTTGTTCACGTTGGATGTTACAAGCACATGTAGGCTGATGTAGGCTGATGTCAGCTGCCAAGGTAGAAAGGTGCAAATGTGTTGCATTCCCTCCTGCTCATGTTGTCCTACAAACAGAGAAGTTGGGTGAGACAAAGGCGCTCTCACTGCTTGTGACCTTAGGAGTTGCGTGCATGAAACTTCACTTACCAGAGGAGTGGGCCCATAACCCTTTGTTAGCTACTGAGCTAACACCTCTGGCAGAGAAGCCACATAATTGAAAAGCTCACAAAGGTTCTTACACCTTCTTCCTTTGTTGACATGTGTCATGAACCCCAAACTTAATCAGGCATACACGTCACCTTCAAGAGTACTAACACCTTAGCATTACATCTCAAGAAGAGCTCAAGTCGTCAATACGCAAGAGAGCATCAAGCAAGGGTTCGATTGATCAGGATGCAAGACAAGTCCTTTTATAGTTGTCTGTCCAGTCCTAGAACTCCAAAGCACATTCCTGGGAAGTGGCTTGAACCAGCCACATTGCCAATAGACTATGTGGGCTTGACACATAGGCATCCTAATGTCAAGGTGAAAGACCAACCATGGAGCGTCAAAGAAGCTATGGACATTCTTTCTTGGAAGCTTCCATAGCAAGAAGATGTGCATGGGGCCAGGATCAAACTCATGACCTCTAACTTGGCCAAATCAACAAAATGGCCAAGGTAACCACTCACCCACATTGTGTACTCACAGGTCATATCTCACATGAGACAGAGCATAGTTGAGTCACATCACAGCGGATCCAGGGGTCACACCTCCACAAGGGGCAGAGCATTCCTAACCCGTCCAAAAACACTGAACAAGGGGCAAAAAAAATCAACACCCTGGCCCTCTTGCCTTTTGCTCCCATCAGAATGAGTTTGGATACAAACTATGTCACTTCCAACACATACTACCCACCAAAGGACTATGAAGAATGAGGAGCGCCACATTACAGGTCCAGGTGGACACTTGGGTTAGGTCAAGACCCGCAAGTACTAATGTTGGGACAAGATTCCAGGAAACTTCATAAGATATTGCAAGTTGTGCAATGTTTGCCATCACCACATTTTGAGGAAAAGCAAGCATATGGTTTTTCTTCAACTGCTACCAGTGTTCAAAGGACAATGGTCACACATCTCCGTAGACTTCATGAAAGGTTTGAATATCACACCAGAGGGGTTTGACGCAATCCTTGTGGTTGTCAAATGGGATTTTAAGATGTCACACTTCATCCCAGGAAGAAAAGTGGTCACCACTGAGGGAACAATGTATTTGTTCATGAACAATGGCGTGCGGTCACACAGCGTTCCCTCCTCCATCACCACTGAAATAAAATGGGTCGTTTTGTTGCTAGTATTGGAGGGAACTGATGACTTCTCACAGCAGGCGGATTAAACTATTGGCGGCCTTCCATCCTGAGAATGAAATTCAGACCAAGAGGACCCATCAGACCTTTGAAAAAAATTCAGTTAGCCTTGTGCAATCCACATGGCGCAGACTGGATGGTCAAGCTACAGATTTCCAAGCTTGCATGCAGCTCTGTAACCTCCACAACAACAAATTAAATCCCTTTTGATGTGTTTCATGATAAAATCATGAAAACTACGCCAGGTTTGCCGAGTTTCAGTAACACACCAGCAGTTGATGGCCAGCAGCGAGACTCTTGAAAGACAAGACATATCAGTCACTTGTAAAAACAACTTGAAATTGGGTATCCAAGAGGAATCAGATGTATTCTGATCTTCACGTTGGTGAACGCATCCTACTAAGCTTGGCAAAGGTCCATCTAAAATGAAAGGAATGGATCAACATGAAATCCAAGTGGTTGGTAATGTTTGCCATAAAACGAAAAAGGACACCTATCGTTTCAAAACTTTGCCTCCATGATAGCACGGCAATCCACCAAGTCGTCCATGTCAGTTGACTCAAAATCTCCTTTGAACCACATCAATGTTTTGTAACTGTTTGGTCTAACTGTCAATGACACCAAGTTATTTCAAAGGTGCACCTTGATGCTTCTCAAAACCCAGAAACTTATCAGCAGAGCACCGGCTCACAACAAGACATCACACATACCGCTCATCTCAAATTCCCAAGAGCCAAAGTATGTCTCGTTCTTCTTTCACTTGTTTTATTCATCGCTCTACACTTCCAACACTTTTAACTGACATGAAATTTGTGCTAGTGAAAAACTACTCAAATTTTCCACTTTCCCACAATGTGTTCTACTCCATGACTTCTACCTGTTCATATCTATGCTTTGCTGCAAATAACACACATTATATTCAATGCGCCAGATAGCAACAATCTAGAAAACGGGTCTTGACATGGTAGGCTGCCAACCACTCTTGGTATTTCAACCGAGATAACATATCACCCTCGCACGAGGGATCCACACTTAAGGTTCATTCAGTTTGCAACTTCATGAAATCTGCATGAAGGTCTTTAGTGTCTACCCGTGGTTGGACATTCTGTGAGGAGTTTCAAAGGCATGAACTGTAAATGGATGCATGCAGGGTACAAGCTGTTGTACTTGTAGAGCGTTGCTAATGCTTCTGTTTGCAGTGGCTCCACAAGAGCCACCCTCAGCCTACAGTCCTACTTGGCCCGTCCTAAGACTGCCAAGTGTCATCCTCAAGGCAGGCTCTAGTAAGCTTCCTAGAATCTTCCTGTCCTATTCTGGCAAAAGAGAAAAATGCAGCCATCGCACAGTCTGAGCCCGCGACCCATGAGCTCCGGCGTCTGTCCCAACAAGGCCACAATGTTGTGTTTCCTATGATGATCTCCAGGGGACATACCCATGATGGGCAATGCATTCTTGGCCTATCCCACAACAGACCAAGGGGATGTACTCCATACAGCAGTGCATGCCTTCTCTTTGAGTGCAACCAGCCAGTTAGCCATTGGACAAGGTGCATACCATTAAACAGATTTTTCCCTTGCACCTCTGTCCGTTTTTCCTTCCCTGAACTCCATCAATGCCTTGGGGCTCACCCTACCTCTACCGTACTCCTCATGCCAAATCCACAAATGCCTGCATAGTGCAAGTCGCTTTCGAGTGGCTTGGTCAAGCAATCAGCAAGCATACTCTTGGCTCAGTAGTGCTGCAAGTCTACCACGTTCTTCATGACCTGGTCAAGTGAGCAGTGGTAACGTATGTGCTTTGTTCGCTAGGAGATTATCTCACCTTCAGCATCAAGATGGCGCTCATGTTGTCCACGTGTACAGCCGTGGCATCCTTTTCTCGCACTGTCATTTCACCAAGAGGGCTGCGCAGCCACTGAGGCTCCATGCATGAATCAGACAAAGCAATGTACTCTGCCTCAGCCGTGGACACAAAAACGCAATCCTGTTTCCTGCTGGCCCATGAGATGGCATTGCCAGTAAAGATGCACACGTATCCAGAGGTGGATCCCCGGTCATCAAGATTCCTCCCCAGTCGGTGTCGGAGTAGCACTTCAGGCGGAGGGGGTCCGTACCTTCTTGGCCTCCAAGGACGAGGCCCATGTGACGTGTATTTTACAGTTAGCGCAAGATGCGCTTGACAGCTAGCCAATGTTGTGGCCCTCGGTTGGCAAAGAACCTGCTCACTTGTCCCATAGCATAGCAGATGTCAAGAAGAGTACCTACCATGGCGTACATGATGCTACCCACGCCGGCATGGTAGGGGATGTCTTGCATCTCCCTTCGTTCTGCTTCATTGCTTGGTGACATTGAGGCCTTCAGTTTTGCATCGGTCGTCATTGGGGTACCGACAGGTTTGAAGTCTTCCATGTGATAGCGCTTTAGTACCTCACTCATGCATTTGGTTTGGTTGATTTTGATGGTACCCGCTGCTTCGTTGCGGTGGATGGCAATCTTGAGGTAGTACTTGAGAGGAATCATGTCCTTCATTTTGAACCTTTTGCTTAGGCCAGACGTTAGCTCATCCAGCAGCTTGACCAAATAAGAGCAGATAGTCAGATCATCCACATATAGTCCAACAAGCATCAGCCCTCTCCCATTAACGCGCACGTACATGCTCAGGTCATTTTGGCAATGCGTGAAGGAGAGACCGGTCATGAGCCCATCCATCTCTTTGTACCATATACTTGGGTCCTGTTTCAGCCTGTAAAGCCCTTTCACCAACTTGCACACCTTGCCCTTGGAAGTTTTTACTCCTTTGGGCACCTCCATCAGCACTTCCTTATCGAGCTTCCCGTAAAGGAAAGCTGCTGTGACGTCCATCTGGTGTATCACCAGGTTCTTTGCAGCTACAATGGCAAGGAGAGAGCACATAGAGAGAAAGGTCACAACGGGCGCAAACGTCTTGTCGTACTCAGAGATCGGGCATTTAGAAAACCCCTTTGCCACTACCCTCGCCTTGAACGTTTTCATTTTGCCGTCTTGCTTCTTCTTCACTCGGAGGACCCACTTGGATCCTACCACGTAGGCCTTAATGGGCCTTTTCCGCAAGCATCCACGTGCCGTTCTTGACAGTGGACGCAAGCTTGCTGTCCATTACCCCCTTCCACTTGGCCGCATCTAGGCCATTCATAGCCTCCGCCATTGTGGATGGCTCTCCTTGAGCTATGCAAGACCAACTAAGGCCATTCCAATCATCCTCACACCACAAAGATGTATTCTTTGGTTGCAAACTACGTCGGGGTACTGGTGCGGCTTCTTGCTTTGCTACTGGATCTACCACAGGCGGTGGTGTGTCGTCGCCATTGTCAAAACAGTCGTCAGACTCCATGTCAGACTCGAAAGCCCCGGATGCCTTTGTGCCTGTCTCCATGTCAGATGTTGCATCATCCTACACAGTTGCTCTCCCATTCCCTCCACCTGCAAGTAAAGCAAGCCAATTGTCGGGTGCTTGGTCTCCGGACTCACACTATCCACTCTCCTGCCTTGGGAGTGAGGATCGTGTCCAGGAGCTCTCCCTTTCCAAGGATGCATTTGTCAAACTCAACATCATGGCTCCTCACGAGCTTGCCTGGTGCCTGGTCCCAAAGCCGATAGGCTTTGTGTGACGTGTCATACCCAACCATGACGTACTTTTTGGAAAGTGCGTACAGCTTGCCTCCACCTTCTCCCGATTGGATCTTCACCCATGCAGTTGACCCGAACACCTTAAAATGAGAGGAGTTGGGTTTCTTTCCCGAACATGCTTCTTGTGCAGTCTTCAGATGCTTGTCCTGCCCCTTTCCACACTTTTGCAAGGTGGTTGCTGGTGTGAGGTTGAAGAGGAAGTAGGCCATTGTTGCAGCTTCAGCCCAAAAGCGAAGTGGGAGCTTGGCGTCAAAGAGCATGCTTTTCACCATTTCGAGTAGGATCCGGTTCATCCTCTTGGCCACGCCATTACTTTGGGGTTTGTAAGGGGCGGTTTTCTTGTGGCGGATGCCATGATGCTTAAGCCAAGGCTTCCATGCCTTGTACTCACCCCCATTGTCACTTTCGAGCGTCTTCGCCTTGTTGGACATTTGCCGCTCTACCATGGCGTCAAACTCCAAGAGCTTCTCCTTGACATCTCCCTTTGTTTTGAGGAAGTAGACCCACAACTTGCTGCTGTGGTCCTTGATGAAGGTCAAGAAGTACTTGCTTCCTCTGTTTGAATTCGTGGGCAAAGGTCCGCACATGTCACTTTGGATCAGGTCCAAGACATTCTCTGCTCGTTGACCTCCTTTTCCAAATGGCTTCTTCTTTGCCTTTTCTTTGAGGGATGGTTCACACAAGTAACGCCCTTCTCCATCCTTCATGGTGCACCCTTCCATTCTGCGGACTGCCTCTTGCTCCCGCATCTTCTGGAGCGTGTTGTTGGCCACGTGGCCAAATCTCCGGTGCCAAAGCTCAGCGTTAGTGTCCTTGGTTGATGTGGCAGTCGCAGCGGTTGTCGGCGGTTCATCCTTTGGCTTCGGTGCCACTGTCATGGTGGCACATGCCAGTCCCTCATCCGACGCCTCGGTGACTTTGGTTTGAAGCATGTAGAGCCCTTTGACTCTTGGAACTTGAAGCATGAGGTCATCTTTGGTGTACAAAACATGTGTTTTCTCATTTTTCAAGGCCATGGCTTCCTTGTTGGTGAACACCACTGTCATGTTGTTGTCAGTGATTTGTGGGACCGACAGCAGGTTCACTGCAAAGGAGGGCACGTACACTACCAGAAAGGTTTGCCAAGTGTCTTGGAGTTTATGGTAATCCAAAGTTGGGGACTTGTACTAGCGGTCCAGGTTTGGACAGCAGACTTTTTTTTATACCGCCCGGAATAATGGTCTGGTGGTGACCAGTTCAGCTCCCTCTATGCACACCATGCACAAGGCGCCCCTTGGGGGATGCTAGCAGCCATTTCCCATGATTCATTTGAGACATGTACACTTCAGAATGGTGGCTTTTTTCTCTAATGAGGCCCAGGGCACTGCAGAAACCTGTCACATATGCTCGTGCTGTCACAGAGACAAGGACACAATGATGCACTATCAAGTGCGTAACAGGCTCTTTGGTGGTTAAAATGGTGTGTGGTTTTTTGTAGTGAAAATCTTGTGGCTAGCAGTATCTTTTTGCTGATGCGTTCCTTGTTTGAAAAACCCACCATAGTTTATCCACCAGTCTTGAACTCTGGGTGTCTCTAACTTGTACTGGAAATCTGCTCATACATTCTGCAACAGCCAGAAACCGCACGCTTGGCATCTAGGTCTTGCTCAATCACGTCATTCCTCTCACAATACGTCAGGCCATGTTGGAGTATACTTATCAACAGAATCCGGGTACCTGCATCATGTTAGTCTCACCCTGGAGAGTACCATGGAGGAACGCGTTGTTCACTTCTATCTTGTACAACACCCATTTGTGCTGAGCTACAAAATTGAATTCAGCATTGACCATGGTCATGTGAATAACAGGTGTTACGGTGTCCGTGAATTCACGCCCTATAGCAAGAAGAATACCCTTAGTCATCAAGCGGGCCTTCCAGGTCTTCCATGAGCCATCTAGATTCACATACTTGTAAAAGACCCACTTCACTTGTGTCATAGTCAGCCCCAACAGATGGTTGCCAAGCTTGTAGACACCATGATCTTGGATGGCACAGAGCTCATCCTTGCAGGTTGCACTCTACAGCACTGCATCCTCGGCCAAGAGCACCTCCCTCAAAGTGCCTTGATGGGGAGCCACTGAGGGAGCACTCTGGGTGGCCATGACACACGCATCTGGTGTGTTGGCCTGAGGATGAGTGTGCACCCTGGAGGGTCCCTAGCAGTGGCTGATTCACACCACCAACTGCTTTTGGAGAGACTGAAACTGAGGAGGAAACAGGTTCGAAGGATGGGAGAAAACTGGTCAGAGAGTGTGGCAAGATTTTTGGCCACATTTTACTGGGAATAAACTCTTTATCAAGGCTCAAAATCAGTGGCATTTTATAGCCACTGATCTCAGCTTTCCATAACACCAAAGCAGGCCAGATTTGAAGCTTCCTAGCAGATTCTATGGCTTCTAGAGTGGCCCTTGGTAGGCTGTTCTTTTTCCCACCTAGGAAGGCATCCCTTCCTTCCTCTAGAAGCTTCTGCCCCCTCCTAGATTCCTTAGCATGCTTCTATTAGGAGGGAAGGTATCCAGAAGACCATGACACCTCTAGATACCTTGTAGGACAAGTCACCCCTTCTAGAAGGTGTGCCACCTTCCTGGACCTTACCCTAGCCTTCTACAAACTCAAGGAGGACCTCTAGACGTAGAGCTAGCTTCCTGGCATCTATTTTCCACCTCCCTTGAGGCAGGGCAGAAATTCATCTTGTGGGACTTGAACCCTGGCACCTGCCTCTAGAGGTGGACATCATTAACCACTAAGCCAGTTGGGCTTGTCTTTTTGGTGTTCCTTTTCGGCGTCACTCCTGTCATGGTGAGGAGCATCTCTCCAACAATCTCCCCCTTGCGCGTCACCCATGGCATTTGTCCATGCTCAACCTGCAACTCAAGAGGCTTGGGAAAGCCCAAGCTCCATGCAAGTATCATCATGCCTGTCCAAGGATTGCGCCTTTGTCATGGCATCAGCAAGCACGTGCTTTGTGTCGCAGTGCACAAGCACCACATTACCCTTTGCAACGAGGTCTCGTGCAAAGTGGTGCCGGATCCCTTTGTGCTTGGTCTTCCAGTGTAGTACACAGTTCTTTGTCAGGCTGATGGTGCTCGTGTTTTAAACGTGTAGCATTGTTGGCTTCTTTTGCGGTACCACAATCTCCTTGAGCAGTCGCCGCAACCATAGCGCCTCCTTCGCGACTTCCCCCAGCGCAATATACTCCGCCTCAGTGCTGGACAGCACCACACAGTCCTGCTTCCGGCTTGCCCAAGACATTGCTGCACCACCAAGCACAAAAACATAGCCCAATGTTGACTTGCGGTCATCAACATCACCTATCCAGTCAGCGTCAGAGTAGCCAACCAACTCCAGTGAGTCAGTCCGGGCTCCCCATCCAAACACAAGTCAAGACTGTGTCGTTACCTTCAAGTAGCGGAGGATCCTCTTGACCGCTTGCCAATGTAGCGGCCCCGGATCATCATGTTGTAGCGGCAGAGCACCTCCTGCACATAATTTTCTTACCCCATCTCCAGCATGCGTGCTTTGCGGTCCCTCTTGATGGCGATGCCTAGGTAGTAGTGAAGCTCGCCCATGTCTGTCATCTTGAACCGCCTGCCAAGCGTTTTCTTCACGCTTAGCTCCCCCTCATTTGAAGACACAAGGATGAGTTCATTTACATAGAGGACGACAATTTTGTGGAGCGCCAGCTGCTTGCGCACGTACACGTTGTAATTCACCTCGCAGCGATTGAAGCCAAGCTCACCCATGAAACCGTCCATCTTGAGGGACCACATGAGCGGAGCTTGCTTTAGTCCATAGAGTGCCTTGCAAAGCCAGTACACCTTCCCTTGCAATGCATCCACGCCCTCCGGCACCTCCATGTAGACTTCCTTGTCTAGGTCGGCATTCATGAATGAAGTTTTGACGTCCATTTGGTGGATTTTGTAGTCGCTTGCCACTGCCACCGAGAGGATAGTGCAAATGGAGGTAAACTTGGCCACTGGTGCAAGGGTCTTTTTGTAGTGCTCCCCTTTCCTCTGAGCATACCCTTTCGCCACCAGCAGCGCCTTGTACCGCTCCACTTCCCCCTCCTTTGTGAGTTTCTTCCAGAAGACCCACTTTGAGCCGATAACTTCCTCGCCCTCTGGCAGGTCAACCAGCTCTCAAGTGTCGTTCTCCTCGTGGGAGGCAAGCTCACATTTTATTTCTCCCTCCCACTCAGCCCCATCCTTTTGCTGGAGTGCCTCCTTCACAGATTGAGGCTTCTCTTGGGTGAAGAAGGCTTGTGCAAACCCAGTCGAGATGCCCTTGTCAGCATCGTACCTCTTTGTCCTTCATTGCACATGGCTGCTCATGCAGGGCTGTTGAGACAGTTGCTATTGTTGCTGACCCCTTTCGAAGCCATCCTCTCAAAGCACCTGCTCCCCCTCTTTTGGATACCTTGAAGACATCCGCCTCCATGTCCATCTCAGGTGCTTCGGAATCCTTGTCCGAACTGGCCACAACAAAGTCTGCCACTCGCTCATCCCTTGGGCGATCCTCTCCGGCTGGTGCTGCTGCGAGGACGTCACCCTCATTCACGTCTTCCAGCGTCTCCCCCTCAAGGAGTTGCAGTCACTTGCCCCTCTTGGAGAGCCCTTCCTCCTTGTCCGTCTGATAGCTTTTCTCGTTGAACGTGACGCCGCAACTCTGCACAATCTGCTGCCTTCTTGGGTCAAAGAGCTAGTGCGCCTTGCTTCCGCTCTCATACCCAAGGAAAATACACCGTTGGGCTCGTGGGTTCAGCTTGCTCTGTCCCTCATGTGCCTTCACCACAGCGTGTACAACGGAGAGCAGGTTTGTCCCAAAGTTGGACATGTGGAGCACGTCGTGGATTGTGCTCATGACAAGTTTGCCATCTACAATTGACTCAATGCGGAGATTACCCTCATCAGCGGCCACCTATGTTTTGCCATTTGCCACCGTCATGCGTCTCTCCGAGGCGCTGTAGGTGACAAATGCCACCCAGTTGCATTGGGTGTGGCGGCCTGATCCGGAGGCAATGACAGTAACTCCCGGATCCTTCAAGTTGGTGGAGTTGTATGCCATAAGGGCCTGCTCGTCTTTCTTCTCGCCCCACTATGACCAGTTTGACTTCTCCTTGGGGCAGTTGCGCACATAGTGGCCCTCCTTGCCACAGTTGAAGCACTCTCCTTTCTTGTCACCCTTCTTGGTGCCCTGTTTGGCACCCTTCCACTTGTCACCTCGGCCTCCACTGTGAGGAAGAACTCTGTAAGCAGAACTTGACGCCGCTACACTCTCTCGACCACCACATTGTATCCATTGAGAATCTCTCAAGCTTTCAAATGCAACTTGAATCACTGAATTTGATCATCGTTTGAGCTCACTAGCCCTGAAACACCATGGCCGCAGTTTTGCACAGAAAACGTCTAAGTGTCTAGGAGTCACAAGCAAGAGAGGGGGGTTGCGAGGCTCGGCTTTTGAGCCTTGCTTGGCGTGGCCGGGGAGCGAGCGAGCAAGCGAGCGAGGCTTGCCAGCCTTTCTCTCTTGCTTGCTGCCACATCCGTGGGCAAACTCGCCCTTTGTATCCTTCCCCTTTTGGTTTTTCCTATTCACCCCTTTCTAGTCTACACGACTGACCAGACACATCCACAGAAAAACCCGGTCCAGGTATAAGGGGAATGACACACAAGCACAGTGGAAAAATTCCAGCAAAGTAAGTTCAGTCCACTACAGAGCAAAAACAAGGTCTTCAATGCCGATGTGAGAGGGTTGGAGCGGCCGATGAGGGTGGAGGGCATGGGACCATGCCGAGAGGAGTCACGCAGCCTGAGAATGATGTCACTACGCACTCCCGCAAGCGTGTGTAGTCTTGGCGTGGGTCTCCACTGGTCTCGGGATCACCATGCCCTGCACACCCAAGGACACATATGTGAGCAAAACAGAGGACATGAATTAACATGCCCCCTTGGCCGAGGGTGCAAGAGGCATGCACCCAAGTTGAGACAGTTGGGCAAACAGAGCGGATGAGGGGACGGCCTTGGTGAGAAAGTCTGCGAGTTTCTCTGCACCACTGATGCCACACACGCTAACTGAGCCTGCGTTGACTGCCTTGCGTATAAAGTGGTGCTCTACGCTTATGTGCTTTGTACGTGGATGCAACACTCCATCATTTGCTGTGATGCGGCAAGCAGCTGAGCTATCGTTGTGCAATGTGACAGCACCCATGGACAAACCCAGCCTATCCAAGAACCGACGTAACCATATTGCTTCGCACGCGGCCTCCCCAAACGCCATGTACTCAGCCTCAGCCACACTCTTTGCCACACAAGACTGCTTTTGCACTGCGCCAAGAGACTGCCGTGCCCAGTAGACAAAAAACCCATCCGCCCCTACTACGTGCTATTCTGTCATGAGCAGAGTCACTGTCGCAAAAACCATCCAACAGAGGGGCTTGTGTTGGAGAGAAAACAAAACCGACAGTGGAGGTGTCCAGCACATATCGCAACAATTTCAGGAGTGCCTTATGATGGGCAGTGCGGGGTTGTTGGTTGAACTGGGCAAGCGTGTTGACTGCACAGGCAATGTCCAGTTGTGTGGTGGTGGCTAGGTAACTCAGGCTACCCAGTATCTGTCTGTACAGTGTGGGGTCCGTCTCTTGTCCGTACTCAGTGGTGTTAGCATCCAGTAGGTGTGCATAGACATCTGGGCTCATGGGTGTGCACTGTCGTAGAAGGTGCTGTACAAGATGTGCAAACCGTTAAGTGAGATGTGCAATGAACCGACCTTGATGGAGGGAGAGCGTGTGTGCCTTGCAGTCCCGTGTTATGGTCATGCCAAAAACGTCACGTGCCTCTCCCAAGTCCTTCATGTGGTAGTGTGCAGTGAGTAGTGCTTTGGTGTTGGACACAAGGGTGAGGGAGGGAGAGAGAATGAGCAAGTCATCCACATAAACAATGAGAGCAACTAGTCCCTCCTCCGTCCAGTGAAGAAATAGAGAGGGGTCAGACATGCTTTGGATGAACCCTCCTTTGTCCAATGTTCGTTCGATTTGTTTGTTCCAACACCTTGGTGCCTGTTTCAATCCATAGAGAGCTTTCAGATGCAACCACACTCTGTCTGTACCATCATAAAACCCTTCAGGCTGCCGCACATACAGTTCCTCCTCTAGTGGCCCATTCAAAAATGCATTTTTGACATCCATTTGATGAACTTCCCAGTTCTCACGAGCAGCAATCCCCAATAGGACCCGACTGCTTGTGTACTTCCCGACTGGAGCATATGTGTCGGTGAAATCTTGACCGGGAATTTGGTGGAATCCCTTGGCCACCAACCGGGCCTTGTCCTTGTTGATCATTCCTGCCAAGTTCCTTTTGAGCTTGTAGATCCATTTTACGTCAATGGCCTTACAGCCTGGAGGGAGAGGGACAAGTTCGAATACCTTGTGTTCCAGCAGAGCGTTTACTTCATTCGCCATGGCTTGTTCCCATTCTTTTGCATCAGAGCGCCCCCTTGCTTCAGCAAGAGTGGTCGGCTCAGTTTGCTCCACTTGAGGTGAACGTGTGCCAACGACATTGCAAAACTGTTTGTAGTCTACTCGAGGCAGGTTCCTTGAGGACCTACGCAAAGGCTCCGGGGAGGGGTGATTTATTACCTGGTTTGCAGCCCTGGGGGACTGCAAACCAGGAGGGGAGAGGGTGCTCTGACCCCGTGATTCCTCTGAGCTTGCAGTATCAAGGTCTGTCGGGATCAGTAGATCCGTGGGAACAGGGGAGACTGTCTGTGGTGCAGGTGGTGAGGTATATGCTCTCTGCAAGGGTACTGTCCTCTGAGGAGTGAAGACAGGTACACTTACATACTCAGGGTAGTGCTGGGGCATGGAAAACTGTGGAGCATGCCTGAGGGTGAGAAATGCCTTACATGGCATGTGTTCCAGGAATGATACCTCACGACTCTCAAGGAAGCTGTGACTAACAGGGTCCCAAAACCTCCAAGCTTTGGAGGCATGAGATACCCCAACGAAGACACACCACTTTCCCCTAGGGCTTAGTTTGTGTGGCCGCTGCTGTTCTGGCAGCCACACACAAGCCATGGTTCCCCACACCCGTGCCGGTCGCAGATCTGGCCGTTCTTTAAACCAACGCACCCATGGTGTAACTGATTTGGGCAGTGGGCCCTGCAGTATCTTGTTCCAAACCCAAGTGATGTATTTCACCGCCTCTTCCCAAAACCCAAAAGACAGACCAGATTCAGTCAGAAGAGTGCGCAGTGCATCTCCTAGTGTAAGGTCCCACCGCTCGGCAACATCGCTCTGTTGAGGTGTGGAAGGGGCACTAGTTTGGTGCACCACTCCTCTTGCTTTCAGTTCAGCAGTCAGTGTGCCCATGAATTCACCTCCCCCTGTTTACATGGAGAACCTTGAGAATACAACCTGTCTGACGTTCGGCATAGGGTATCCACTCAGCGATTGCATGCTGAGCATCAGCTTTCGTGCGCAGCAGGAATACCCAGCGAAAGCGGCTGTAATCATCAGTCAGAGTTAGTAGGCATGGGCCCTGTTAAGTCAGCATGTACCAGTGCAAGTGGGGTGGTGCTCTCGTGTTCAGATTTTGGAAAGGTTTGTCTGTGTGTCTTTCCCTCATGACATTCAAGACAAGTGTTGTCCTTCAGTCCGTGTGGACACTCAGCTCGCGTCACTCCAAGTGCCGGTGTGTGGTTGAGT
>SZWC01000740.1:61633-89999 GCA_023375785.1 Penium margaritaceum
AGAACCTTGAGAATACAACCTGTCTGACGTTCGGCATAGGGTATCCACTCAGCGATTGCATGCTGAGCATCAGCTTTCGTGCGCAGCAGGAATACCCAGCGAAAGCGGCTGTAATCATCAGTCAGAGTTAGTAGGCATGGGCCCTGTTAAGTCAGCATGTACCAGTGCAAGTGGGGTGGTGCTCTCGTGTTCAGATTTTGGAAAGGTTTGTCTGTGTGTCTTTCCCTCATGACATTCAAGACAAGTGTTGTCCTTCAGTCCGTGTGGACACTCAGCTCGCGTCACTCCAAGTGCCGGTGTGTGGTTGAGTTGTTCTGTCACCAGTTCCCTATTGATGTGTGTAAGACTTCTGTGCAAAACATCAGAGTGACGTGCATTTGTGCCTGTCATGACGTGCAGTTGTGGACGTGATGATGCAGTGCATGGGAAAAGTGTGAGCCTGTAGAGCATATCAACATGTAGTGGCCCGTCCACCAGCAGCGACCCACTACCATCAAAGAGCGAGCATCGCTGGTTCTGCGTTTGCGTGGAAATTCCCGCTTGTCGATCAAGTTGACGACCAGACAGCAAGTTCACCTTCAATCGGGGAACATACAACACCCCAGTCAGCCATATCGCCCCCCCTGGCGCTTGCAGAGCAATCGTTCCAACACCTTCCACCCATAACACTTCCCCAGATCCCATTCGCACCCCCTCAACATCATGCACGGCATACATTGACACAAACAGCCGGCGTTGCGGTGACATGTGATGGGATGCACCGGTGTCATACAACCACTCATGCATGGGGAGAGCGTAGGAAGTGGTGGCATGCATGCAACCCAACTTGTCACCTTTTGCTGGTGGCGCTGTCGGGGGCACGGTCGGCATCAGCTCGTCCGGCGTCTGCCATGCTGGATCTGGTGGGCCCCCTCCGACTGCAGCTGCTCCTGTCTGCTTCCAAGCGCAAACTGCCCAAGGTGGCGATGGAGTCGCCTCTGCTATCATGGGAGGTGCCGCGTACATCCCGGGGTATAGTGGTGGAACCGACTGCAGTCCTGGGGAGAATGTCTGAAAAGTTGGCTGCAGTGGTGGTGTGCCATAGGTCACCGCTGTGACAGGTGCGTGCATGCGGGGTGGTGCGCCGTAGCCGCCCTGTGGGTGAAGCGGCGATGGCACTGCCACTGGTGCCTGAAGCCACTGCCGCTGCTGCTGCGGCTGCTGCTGCTGAGTATACTGTGGCTGTTGCTGTCACTGCTTCTGCTCCAACATCCGGCGCTGAAGTGTGCGGCAAGAGCGCCAGAAGTGGTCTGCCTGACCATAGTAGCTACAAGTACGACCTCCAGGGTTGCGGCCACGACCGCGTCCTCGTCCTCCGCCCCTCTGTGGGTGACTCCCACCAGTGCCCCAACTCTGAGTAGTGTTAGCATTCGCCTGAGCAACCGCTCCTCCACTTGACTGATGGGTATAGGCCGTGGGTGTTGGTGCGCTGGATTCACGCTGTTCTCCCTTGAGGATGTCCTCATAGTTTCGGAGCTGCCTATAGACAACTACGAGGTCAATGTTCTTGACGTCTGCGACAGGGGTGGGGCGGAAGAAATCGCAACGGAAGTACTCGTAGGCCTCACCAAGGTGAAGAAGCACCATGTCGAGCCATTCTGAGACTGAGCAAGATGCTCCCAGCCCCACAATGCGGCAGATCCATGGCTTCATCCCAGTAATCCGACACCGGAGCTCCTGGTTTGGGATAAAGCGTGCGCAAGTTGTCCCGAAGACTCACTAACAGCGCCATTCCTTGCTCTTCCTGTCGCTTCTACAGGTGCTGCCATGTTTCATATGGTCGAGCTGCGCCACTCCGTGGATCAGCGGGATCCTCTCCACGGCCTCCTAGGCGGAACTATTGGAGGGAACACCCTTGAGGGTCGGGGAGAGCCCGCACAAGAGTATTGTAGGCAGAGCGTCCTGTCACTTTTTTCTTCCGTAGGGAGCTCGAGGTAGCAGTCCTCGAGCCCGTGCTCCTTCACCCAAGAGAGAATCAATTCCTTCCACGTGAGAAAGTCGCGGTTTCCAAGCTCGGGCAGGGTGAGATCACGATGAAACCCCAAGCAATCTATGTCCTGCCACGTCACTGCCGCGGACATGGTGCCATGCCTGCTAGCGGAGCGGCCCTCGTTGTTGCTAGGGCGACCGTCGCCATCAGCGCAGTTCCCATTGCTCCCTTAGATTTCCAACATGGTGTGTGTAGAGGTTTGACTCCGTTCTCCATCACTGGCCCTAGAACACGGGCTTGGGCTGGCTCTCGTGCCCCCAAACCGTCCTTAGGGTCAGGTAGCGGCTTCCCTTGTGGAAATCTGCTCTCCTTCTCTTCGCCTCTTCCCTTCGCTTCGCCCTCTCTCTTCGCTCCAGCGGCATCAACGGCCCTGGACAGTGTCAAAAGCCTTGAAACAGCTGGTTGAAGCTCTTCCTACAGCGCGACAAGCCTCGTCGGTCCAAAAGGGGTTGGCGTTTTCCCTCACAGATTCGCACCTACAACTTCGTGGGCCCGGATCTGTCGGCTCCTGCAACCGAAGGCCATGAGCTCTCAAGCTTTCAAATGCAACTTCAATCACTGAATTTGATCATCGTTTCAGTTCACTAGCCCTGAAACACCATGGCCGCAGTTTTGCGAAGAAAACGTCTAAGTGTCTAGGAGTCACAAGCAAGAGAGGGGGGTTGCGAGGCTTGGCTTTCGAGCCTCACTTGGCGTGGCCGGGGAGCGAGCGAGCAAGCGAGCGAGGCTTGCCAGCCTTTCTCTCTTGCTTGCTGCCACATCCGTGTGCAAACTCGCCCTTTGTATCCTTCCCCTTTTGGTTTTTCCTATTTACCCCTTTCTAGTCTACACGACTGACCAGACACATCCACAGAAAAACCCAGTCCAGATATAAGGGGCATGAAACACAAGCACAGTGGACAAATTCCAGCAAAGCAAGTTCAGTCCACTGCAGAGTAAACCTAGGGTCTTCGATGCTGATGTGAGAGGGTTGGAGCGGCCAATGAGGATGGAGGGCATGGGACAATGCCGAGAGGAGAAACACAGCCTGAGAATGATGTCACTACGCACTCCCGCAAGCGTGTGTAGTCTCAGCGTGGGTCTCCACTGGTCTCGGGGTCACCATGCCCTGCACACCCGAGGACACATATGTGAGCAAAACAGAGGACATGGATTAATATCCACTCGTTGAGCACGTACTCAGCAACCTTTGGATACTTCAGCTCGTCAAAAGGCCAGCCACCAAGGACTGTGATCATGGGACTCCAACTGTCCAGCAAGGCTAGAAGGAGGATCATAGCTTGCAACTGAGAGTCAACCTCCCAACCAGTGGCCACACACTCCGCTCCAAGCGACTCAATCTGCCGCATGATCTCCATGAAGTTGTTATTGTCAATGCGCCGGATAGCAATGGTCTAGAAAACGGGTCCCGACATGGGAGGCCGCCAACCGCTCTTGGTATTGCAACCAAGATAACATATCACCCTCGAACGAGGGATCCACACTTTAGGTTCGTTTGGTTTGCAACCTCACGAAGTCTGCATGTTGGTCTTTAGTGTCTATCTTTGGNAGAGTCAACCTCCCAACCAGTGGCCACACACTCCGCTCCAAGCGACTCAATCTGCCGCATGATCTCCATGAAGTTGTTATTGTCAATGCGCCGGATAGCAATGGTCTAGAAAACGGGTCCCGACATGGGAGGCCGCCAACCGCTCTTGGTATTGCAACCAAGATAACATATCACCCTCGAACGAGGGATCCACACTTTAGGTTCGTTTGGTTTGCAACCTCACGAAGTCTGCATGTTGGTCTTTAGTGTCTATCTTTGGTTGGACACTCTGTGAGGATTCTCAAAGGCAAGAACTGTAAATGGATGCATGCAACCTACACGCTTTTATACTTGCAGAGCTTTGCTAAAGCAACTGCTTGTAGTGGCTCCACTGGAGCCAACCTCAACCTACAGTCCTACTTGGCGCGTCCTTAGACCGCCAAGTGTCATCCTCAAGGCAGGCTCTAGTAAGCTTCCTAGAAACTTCTTGTCCCACTTTGGGCCACAAAGAAAATTACGGCCGTCGCGGGGTTCGAACCCGCGACCTCTTGTTTGAGACTCCGGTGCCTATTCAACCAAGCCAAAAAGGTATGGTTCCTATGATGAGCCACAGGGCACATACCCATTATGGGCAGTGCATTCCTGGCCCATCTCATAATGGACCAAGGGGACGTACTCCATAGAGCAGTGCATGCCTTGTTTGTATGTGTGGCTAGCCAGCTAGGCATTGGACAAGGTGCACACTATTTCAACAAATCTCTCCCTTGCACCTCTGTCCATCTGTCCCTTACTGGGCTCCATCAATGCCTTGGGGCTCACCCTTCCTCTGCCGCACTCCTCATGCCGAATCCACGAATGCCTGCATAGTGGAAGTCGCTCTCCAGCGGCTTGGTCATGCAGTCAGCACGCATACTCTTCGTTCCACAGTGCTCCAAGTCCACCACGTTCTTCATGACCAGGTCACGTGAGTAGTGGTAACGTATGTCGATGTGCTTTGTTCACCGGGAGGTGATCTCGTCTTCAGCCATCGAGATGGCGCTCATGTTGTCCATGTGTACGACCGTGGCGTCCTTCTGTGGCACTGTCATTTTCCCAAGCAGGCTGCGCAACCATTTAGTCTCCTTGCGCACCTGAGACAGAGCAACGTACTCTGCCTTAGCCGTGGACACGCAAACACAATCTTGCTTCCTGCTGGCCCATGAGATGGTAGCGCCATTTAAGATGCACATGTATCCAGAGGTGGATTTCCTGTCTTCGAGATTTCCTCCCCAGTCAGCGTTGGTGTAGCACTTGAGGCAAAGGGGGTCCGTTCCTTCTTGGCCTCCAAGGACGAGGCCCATGTGACGTGTCTTCTACAGGTAGCGCAAGATGCGCTTGACTGCCTACCAATGTTGTGGCCCAGGGTTGGCCATGAATCTGCTCACTTGCCCCAGAGCATAGTAGATGTCTGGACAAGTCCCTACCATGGCGTACATGATGCTACCCACGGCGGACTGGAAGGGGATGTCTTGCATCTCCCTTTGTTCAGTTTCATTGCTTGGTGACATGGAGTCCGTTAGCTTTGTGTCAGTCGTCATTGGGGTGCTGACAGGTTTGCAGTCTTTCATGTGGTAGCACTTCAGTACCTCACCGATGTATCTGGTTTGGTTGAGTTTGATGGTGCTTGCTACTCGGTTGCAGTGGATGGCAATCCCGAGGTATTACTCGAGAGGACCCATGTCCTTCATCTTGAACCTTTTGCTGAGATCAGACTTCAGCTCATCCAGCAGCTCGACTGAAGACAAGCAAATGATCAGATCATCCACAAACAGCACAACCAACATCAGCCCTCTCCCATCATCGTGCACATACATGCTCGGGTCATTCTGGCAATGCGCAAAGGAGAGACCGGTCATGAAACCGTCCATCTCTTTGTACCACATCCTTGGGGACTATTTCAGCCCGTGGAGCGCTGTCACCAACTTGCACACTTTGCCCTGGGAGCTTTGACTCCTTCGAGCACCTCCATCAGCACTTCCTTGTCAAGCTTCCCATAAAGAAAAGCTGTCTTGACGTCCATCTGGTGTATCTCCACGTTCTTTGCGGCTGCAATTCCAAAGAGAGAGCAGATGGAGGCAAAGGTCACGACGGGCGTGAACGTCTCATCGTACTCCGAGCCCGGGCGTTGAGAGGACCCCTTAGCCACTACCCTTGCCTTGAACTTGTTGATGCTGCCATCTTGCTTCTTCTTCACTCGGAGGATCCACTTGTATCCCACCACGTGGGCCTTGTCGGGTCTATCCACCAGCACCCACGTGCCGTTCTCAGCAATGGACGCGAGCTCGCTGTCCACTTCCTCCTTCCACTTGGCCGCATCTGGGCCATTCATCGCCTCCGCCACTGTAGATGGCTCTCCCTGAGCCATTCACGACCAGCTAAGGCCATTCCAATCATCCTTGTATCACAAAGGTGCTCCCTTTGGTCGCAAACTGCGTGGAGATAGTGGTGCGGCTTCTTGCTTTGGTGCTGGTGCTTCCACAGGTGGTGGTTTGTCGTCGTCGTCGTCGTCGTCAGAAGAGTCATCAGACTCCAAGTCAGACTCGGAAGCCCCGGACGCCTCAGTATCCGCGTCCATGTCAGATGCTGCGTCATCCTCCACAGCTACTCTCTCATTCCCACCACCTGCTGGCAAAGCGAGCCAGTTGTCTGGTGCCTGGTCTCTGGACGTAAGCAACACTATCCACTCTTCCGCTTTGGGAGCAAGGTTTGGGTCCAGTAGCTTTCCCTTTTCAAGGGTGCGTTCGTCAGATACGACGTCGCAGCTCCTCTCGAGCTTGCCTGCTGCCTGGTCCCAAAGCCGATAGGCTTTGTGTGATGTGTCGTACCCAACCATGATGCACTTCCTGGAACATGCATCCAGCTTGCCTCCACCTTCTCCCGACAAGATCTTCACCCATGCAGTTGACCCAAACACCTTCAGATGAGTTGTGTTGGATTTCTTTCCCGACCATGCTTCCTGTGCGGCCTTCAGCTGCTTGTCCTGCTCCTTTCCACGCTTCCGCAAGGCGGTCGCTGGTGTGAGGTTCAAGAGGTAGCAGGTCATTGTTGCTGCTTCAGCCAACAAGCGAGGTGGGAGCTTGGCGTCGAATAGCATACTTTGCACCATGCCGAGCAGGGTCTGGTTCATCCTCTCGGCCACGCCGTTGCTTTGGGGGTTGTGAGGGGTGGTCTGCTCATGGCGGATGCCATGATGCTTGAGCCAAAGCTTGCATGCCTCGTACTCACCCCCGTTGTCACTTCCGAGCGTCATCACTTTCTTGGACGTTTGTCGCTCCACCATGGCGACGAATTGGAGGAGCTTCTCCTTGACCTCTCCCTTTGTTTTGAGGAAGTAGATCCACAACTTGCATCTGTGATCATCAACAAAGGTCAAGAAGTACTTGCTTCCTCCGTTAGTTGATGTGCGGAAGGGTACACACACGTCACTATGTATCAGTTCCAAGACTTGCTCTGCTCGTTGACCTCCTCTCCTAAATGCTTCTTTTTTGCCTTCACTTGTAGAAATTGACAATCTCATTGCAAATCTAATGGGACAAACGTCACTTCAATTGGTTAAGCATGGAGCAAGCTAGCTCCAAAAACCCTAGGACGGCTAGCAATTTTTGCTACAAGTACACGAGTAACAAGGTGTCCCCTTGTTACGAGTGAGACTCGCTAATCATGTCTCACCCGTTGGCCAGCAAGCGAGGCTCACCGGCGCTCGACAGGGTGCGAGGGCGAAATCGCCCTATCCACCCAGAAAAGGTGCGACAGCACCTGCGAAGTCACCATCTAGGCCAGACATTAGGAGACCTAAAATAGTCCTACAAACTTGCAAGTTGGAGTCTAGTCTAGGTCTCGCATCACAGCGAGCACAGTATGCCACATGAATCTCAAGAACGCATCTAGGTCTTCTAGTGGGGGCAGGCAAGGGTCGACGGCCGACGGAGTGTGTGAGACAAGAGGACGACGCCGCCATGTGACGGACTTGGCGAGCACGTGTCTCCGCTATTGATGTGGATCACCACCGACCGCCGAGTCCTCATGCACTGCACACCCGAGGGCACATACGCATGATTATATATGTATACAGAGGGTTATCACGCTCCCTTGGCCGAGGGTGTTGCATGCATGCAACCAAGTAGATGGAGCTGAGAGATGAGGGAGGAGGATGGTAGGGCCTTAGTGAGAAAGTCAGCAAGTTGCTCACTTCCAGGCACCGCACACACTTGGACAATGTCTGCTTCCACTGCTTTTCGGGCAAAGTGATGTTCAACTCCTATGTGCTTAGTGCGTGGGTGCAGTACGCCGTCATTTGCCGTGATACGACGTGCAGCAGAACTATCACTGTACAGTGGTACAGAACCCACAGTTATGCCCAGCTCCCCCAACAGCTGTTGCAGCCAAGTTGCTTCACACGCAGCTTCTCCCAATGCCATGTACTCTGCTTTAGCCACACTATGTGCAATACATGACTGCTTTGCACTGCGCCATGATATAGTAGTGCCCCATGAACGGAAGACATACCCCCCCCGACTGCGTGCATTGCTGTCCCGTGCATAGTCACTGTCACAATCGCCATCGAGCAAGGGACCAGTACCAGGGGAGAAGACGAGGCCCATGGATGCAGTGTCAAACATATAACGCAGAAGTTTCAGCAAAGCCTTTTGATGCGCACTACGGGGTTGCTGGCTGAATTGGGCGAGAGTGTTCACTGCACAGGCAATATCTGGTTGGGTGGTAGCGGAAAGGTAGGTGAGACTGTCAGTGATCTGCCTGTACAGTGTGGGATCTGTGTCAGGTCCGTAGTCCGTGGTGTGCGGGTCAAGAAGATTTCTGTAGACGTCTGGGCTCATCGGTGAATGCTGTGTGGGGAGATGTTGCACAAGGTGAGAGAATCAATCTGTTAAATGTGCTATGAACCGTCCCTGGTGCAATGTCAAGGTCCGTGCAGCTCTGTTGCGCGTGATCGTCATGCCTAGGAAATTGTGTGCCTCTCCCAGGTCAGTCATGCGGTAATGTGCAGTGAGCAGTGCTTTTGTGTCTTGAGCAAGAGAGAGAGAGAGAGAGAGAGAGAGAGAGAGGGNCCTGTACAGTGTGGGATCTGTGTCAGGTCCGTAGTCTGTGGTGTGAGGGTCAAGAAGATGTCCGTAGACGTCTGGGCTCATCGGTGAATGCTGTGTGGGGAGATGTTGCACAAGGTGAGAGAATCGATCTGTTAAATGTGCTATGAACCGTCCCTGGTGCAATGTCAAGGTGAGTGTAGCTCTGTTGCGCGTGATGGTCATGCCTAGGAAATTGTGTGCCTCTCCCAGGTCAGTCATGCGGTAATGTGCAGTGAGCAGTGCTTTTGTGTCTTGAACAAGAGAGAGAGAGAGAGAGAGAGAGAGAGAGAGAGAGAGAGAGGGTGAAAGAATCAATAGGTCATCCACATATACCAGAAGGGCGACTGGAGTGCTGCGAACACTGCGGATGAACAAGGAGGGATCGGACAGACTTTGTAGAAATCCTCCTAATTCTAGTGTTCGGCTGATTTCCTTGTTCCAACACCATGGCGCCTGTTTTAGTCCATACAGTGCCTTTAGCAGAAGCCAGACTCTGTCTGTTCCGTCAGTGAACCCTGGCGGTTGTTCCACATGAATTTCCTCTTCTAGTGGTCCGTTCAGGAAAGCATTCTTGACATCCATTTGGTGTATTTCCCAAACCTCGTGTGCCGCAACCCCCAGCAGCACGTGACCTCACATGTACTTTCCCACAGGAGCGTAAGTGTCCGTAAAGTCTTGCCCTGGTATCTGGTGGAAACCCTTGGCCACCAGTCGAGCCTTGTGTTTCCCAAACCCTGGATATTCCGTTTGACCTTGAACACCCACTTTAGGTCAATAGCTTTACGTCCGGGGGGAAGAGGCACCAGTTGATAAACTTCATGCTCAAGGAGAGCGTTCAGCTCATCAACCATAGCCTTTTCCCATTCTTTTGCATCAGGGCGCCCCCTTGCCTCTTCGACAGTAAGAGGCTCTGGGGGGATATGCACAGGTTGTGTGAGACCAGCAGTGTGATAGAACTGTCTGTAATCCACCCTGGCCACGTTTTGCCGTGAGCGACGGACTGGATCAGGCTGGACAGGACTGGTTTGCACTGGGGTCAGCCCAAGTGGCAACCCTGAGGAGTCTGTACTGGTGCTTGCAAGATCAGCCGGTGTGAGCAAGTCTGCAGGGACCGGTGTGACCTGGCCTGTGACCTTCTGCTCCCTCGAGATCGGTGTAACCTTAGGTTGTGTGGTGGGGACAAAGATGGGCACACTCACGTACTCAGGGTACCGTTCAAGAACAATGAGCACCGGTGCATGCTTGAGTCCCTTGAACGCCTTGTATGGCATGTGTTCTAGGAAGGACGCATCGCGACTCTCGACAAACGTATGATGCACGGGGTCC
The DNA here is from genome assembly GCA_023375785.1 of Penium margaritaceum. NCBI lineage: Eukaryota > Viridiplantae > Streptophyta > Zygnematophyceae > Desmidiales > Peniaceae > Penium > Penium margaritaceum. Next base: position 71,640 of record SZWC01000740.1, read on the forward strand.
CAAAATCTCCATGCCTTCGAGGCATGAGAGACTCCGACAACGACACACCATCTACCTCGTGGGCTCAATTTATGGCTACGTTGTGGGTCAGCAAACGACACACACGCCATAGTTCCCCACACCCGTGCAAGGCGTAAGTCTGCCTTCTGCTTGAACCATCTCTCCCAGGGAGTGATGGTTCTGGGCAGAGGCCCTTGAGGTATTCTGTTCCACACCCAAGTATTGTACTTGACAGCCTCCTCCCAGAAACCAAAGGTCAGACCTGACTCTGCCAGTAGGGTAGGCAGAGCATCGCCTAACGTTCTGTGCCATCTCTCGGCCACCCCATTTTGTTGAGGGGTATACGGTGCAGTAGTTTGATGCACAATACCTCTAGCTTTCAGGTCTGTTTCGAGTGGACCCAGAAATTCTCCGCCCCTGTCTGTACGGAGGATGCGCAGAGAGCACCCAGTCTGTTGTTCAGCAAGAGGAGTCCACTCCATGATTGCCCGTTGTGCATCCGCTTTGGTTTTGAGCAGGAATGTCCAGCGAAAACGGCTGTAGTCATCTGTCAGTGTCAGAATGTACAATGATGCGTACTGGACTGAGGAGACCGGCATGGGTCCAGTTAAGTCGGCATGCACCAACTCAAGGGGTACCTCACTGAAATGTTGTGATACATGAAAGCTCTGTCGATGTGCCTTTCCTTCCTGACAGTTCAGACAGGCAGATGCCTTGAGGCCGTGGGGACAGTCGTCTACGCTCAGTCCATGTGCAGGTTGGTGTTTCAACAGATCGGTGACCAGTTCTGTAATGATGTGGGCCAGTCTTTTGTGGATGAGCTCAGTGTGCTTTGGGTCTGTTTTGGTCATGAGGTGGGTCTGTGCATGGTTGGAGGGCAATGCAGGGAACAGGGTTAGGCGGTACAGCATGTCAACATGCAAAGGTCCATCGGCCGGCAATGCATCGTGTGCATCAAACAGCATGCATTTTTCTGCTTGCATCAGCGTTGACATGCCCAATTGGCAATCCAACTGCCCCCCTGAAAACAGGGTCACATTCAGCCGAGGGATATACAAAACCGCATTCAGCCACATGACCCCTCCTGGTGCTTGTAGTGCAACAGTCCCAATGCCCTTAACCCTCAACATCTCCCCTGAGCCCGTCCGCACACCTTCCACGTCATGAGTGGCATACAGAGACACAAACAACTGACGATGAGGTGACATGTGATGTGATGTTGCTGTATCAAACAACCACTCGTGCATGGGCAAGATGTGTGATGTAGTGATGTGCGTGTGCCCAAGGCGCGGACCTGGCTGGGAAGCTGCAGTGGTGTCTGGAGGGAAAGTGGTGGGCGGAGCCTCCTGCATGTCAGCAGCGTGCGGAGTCGCCATGTCGTCGTACACGCGTTGGGCCCACCCTGGGACCGACACCGGAGCTGCAGCGAACGGTGGCACGTAGTGCTCGGGCATCCCGTAGGGCCCCCACTGTGGCATCATCTGTTGCAGCGGCTGTGGCTGAAGCTGATGCTGAGGCGGTAGTCCAAAGGTAGCTGCTACTACAGGATGGTAGGGGTGCAGCTCAGGTGCTCCATGTCCACCAAAGTGTTGCATCGTAGTGAACTGCTGCAATGATTGATGCTGTTGCTGTACCTGTCTCTGCTGTTGTTGTGTCTGCCTCTGCTACTGTTGTGTCTGCTGCTGCTGCTGTCTCTCCATCATCTGCCGCTGGAGGGAAAGGCATCTGCGCCAAAAGTGCCCAGTCTGGTTGCAGTGGCTGCACCTCTGGTTACCTTGACCGCGTCCACGACCGCGACCACTGCCACCTGACCAGCCACGACCCCCACTGGAGGATCCACCAAGGGAGGTGAATGAAGTCTGAGTCGCCGTAGCAGCAGTGGAGGAGGAACTCTTGTGTGCATAAGCTGTTGGTGGCGCAGCTGTCATATTGCTAGCCTTGCCCTTCAGTATGTCTTCGTAGTTGCGCAGCTCTTCAAAGACAGAGGCGAGGTCGATGAGCTCAATCTCAGCGACTGGATGGCGACGGAGGAGGTCGCTGATCCAGAGCTCCTCCTCCACTGTCAGTACCCTGGTTTAGGGTAAAGATTGCGGAGGCGATCTCTGAGTGTCACTACAAGGGTCATGCCCTGCTCTTCTTGACGCGTGGACAGGTGACGCCAAGCCTCATGCGGTCGTGCTGCACCACTGCGTGGATCGGAGGGATCCTCGCCCTTGCCGCCAAAGCGAAAATGGCGCAAGGCGAATGCTTGTGGATCAGGCAGTGCACGTGTTAAGGCGTTGAATGCTCGCAGTAGCATGAGGTCCGTTGTTGTGTCTGGAGGCGGGCGGATGTAAAGTTCATCCAATCCATGTTCTGCCGCCCATGACGGGAAAATGTCCCACCATGCAGGATAGCCCCTCGTTCCCAGCTGCGGCGGTGAGAGTTCCTTCTGGCCCAGTCCCAACTACGCCATGGCGGCAGTGGTAAGGGTGATGTTAGGAGCGTTGCCCCCACCATCGCTACCTCCAGGATTGCCGGCGCTGCCGGCACCTCTATTTGTTCCAGCTACCTCACTCATGGTGCTTGGAAGGTGGTTTCTGTCGTCTGCCTAGCCAATGATGGTGCTAGGGAGGCCCAGGAAAATTTTGGCAGCAATTCGCCAGGCCCACTTTGGACCAAGTTTTCTGCCGAGAGCCCGAAGCTCTATAGGAAAGCCTCCGAAGACGTCCTGGGACCCTGCAAGAGTGATCCCGCCCCCCCCAGACCCTGTGCCCACCCCTGGAGTTGCAGTTTTGGTACCTTGGGAGGTCCTTGGAGAGGCGTGGAGCCTTCCTTCGTCGGCGGCGCTCCGTCCCAAGCCTCTCTAGCATGCGCGAGACCTTGCTAGGGTTCGCGCGCCCCCTTAGGCCAAGGTCGACGCCTTAGATAGCCTTCGTTGACCTCCTATGGCCCTCCGACCCTAGCTGACGTGGCGTCCAAGTGGCGGCCACCTCCATCTTCAGCTCCTACGGTCAGTTCTCGCACCTATCAGGCAAAAAAGAGTGCTCTAATACCATGAGAGTCTCTTTGCAAATCTAATGGGACAAACGTCACTTCATTTGGTTAAGCATGGAGCAAGCTAGCTCCAAAAACCCTAGGGTGGCTAGCAGTTTTTGCTATAAGTACACGAGTAACAAGGTGTCCCCTTGTTACGAGTGAGACTCGCTAATCAAGTCTCACCCATTGGCCGGCGAGCAAGGCTCGCCGGCGCTTGACAGGGTGCGAGGGCGAAATCGCCCTATGTGCCCAGAAAAGGTGCCACAGCACCTGCGAAGTCACCATCTAGGCCAGACATTAGGAGACCTAAAACATTCCTACGAACTTGCAAGTTGGATTCTTATCTAGGTCTCGCATCACAGCGAGCACAGTATGCCACATGAATCTCAAGAACACAACTAGGTCTGCTAGCGGGGGCAGGCAATGGTCGACGGCCGGCGGAGTGCGTGAGAGAAGAGGACGACGCCGCCATATGACGGACTTGGAGAGTGCGTTTCTCCGCTATCAACGTGGATTACCACCGACCGCCGAGTCCTCATGCACTGCACACCCGAGGGCACATACACACGTATATATATATATATACATATATATATATATGTATATATATATACAGAGGGTTATCAAAAATGGTTCACACAATGTACACCCTTCGCCAAGCTTCATGGTGCACCTTTCAATTCCGCGGACTACCTCTTGCTCCTGCATCTTCTGCAGCGTGTTGTTGGCCACATGGCCGAATCGTTGGTTCCACACCAAATTGTTAGTGTCCTTGGTTAATGTGGCAGCCGCAACGGTCGCCGGCGGTGCATCCTTTGGCTTCGGTGCCACTGTCATAGTGCCACATGCGAGTCCCTCATCCGACGCCTTGGTGACTGTGGTTTGAAGGATGTAAAGGCCGTCGACTCTTGGGACTTGAAACATGAGGTCGTCTTTGATGTACAAAACCTGTTTTAAGGGTCACCGCTTCCTTGTCGGTGAACACCACCGTCATGTTGTTGTCGGTGATTTGTGAGACAAACAGTAAGTTAGCTACGAAAGAAGGCATGTACACCACCTTTTGAAGGTTGACCGCCTTCTCTGCACCGTTCACGTTGAACGTGATCACCTTGTCCCCTTCGCCCATGGCTTGGACAATGACGTCGTTTGCACACTTGATGCGCACGAAAGATTCAGTCATGGAGACAAATGCACCCTTGTCTTCTGATGAGTGGTGGTTGGTGCCCGAGTCAAGGGCAAATGCACCGGGCCTAAGGATCGCTGCCCCCTTTTTGGGCAGCCCCCTAGCCATCATGTTAGTGAGCTCCTTCTTCTCCTTCCCACCTTTGTTCCTGCCTTCTTTCTCAGGACTACGGCAGTCCCTAGCCCAGTGCCCAGCCTTGCCACAGTTGTGACAGTTTCCAGGCTTCTTGGAAACTCTTCTCGCCACCATTGTCTTTCCCTCTACTGCCACCGCTTCCGCAGTTGCCTTGACTGGAGCGAGATCTTGCATCTTGTCCACCGAAGCGAGAGGCATAGGCTAAGATGTTTGCCTCACTGCCACTGTGTCGCATGGACTCGTTGCGGACGTGTTCGGCGACAGCCTCATACGTCAGATTGGCCTCCTTCCAACTGCCAAATATGATGATCAAGGACCCCTAGCTTTCCGGCAGTGCCATTAGAAGGATCATGGCACACATGTTGGAGTCAAGATTCCATTCCACATGATGGACCTCTTGCAGCACGTTGGCCAACGACTGCAAAGGTGTGGGTATCGATTCTCCTTTGCTCACCCTCATCGACATCAACCTTTGGAAGATGAAAAGTCAGTTTGCTAAGGCGTTTGGTTGATGCACGTGTGCGAGTTTTGCGTAGGCCTCGGCAGCCAACGTGCATCCTGTGATGTGGGAGAATTGAGTCTCGTTGATGGACGTCACAAGAATGGCAAGAGCCATGTTGTTCTTCATTGTCCATGCTGCAAGGTCAGCCGCATGCGTCGTCACCGTCGCATCGACGGGTGCTGTCTCCGTCCCTTTTAGGATGTCAAGGTAGCCACACACATTCATGACAATCTCAAAGTGCCATTTCCACAAGGGTAAACCTGTCACCATAAATTTGGACATACCCGTCTCTGTCTCAGGGCGGGCTTGAATCCGGTCCGCCATTTCCTGCGGTTCCTTGTCTTCTCTGCTTTACTACTACTCTGCTTCGTTGAGGCCGATGAGGCTGATGAGGCTGCTGACTGCAACCGTTGTCAAAGGTCCAGTTGGTTCCGTTGCATACCCTTCCCGCCGATGATCGCCTAAGGCGACGGTGCCGTTTTGAGAGAACGGACTCGGGTTCGTACCACCTTCTAAAAAGGGGTAGAGCTTGATCTCGTTGGGGCTCAAGGGTCTCGTCCAACATGGAAAGAGTTGTTCCAAGTTCTCTAGTCCGCCACATGCACGCACCCTACCTGAAGAAGCCGATGGAGCCGATGGAGCAGATGGAGCCGTCCGATGGTCGTGTCCCTCTTGTACCTGTGCGCCCTGCAAGACCACGCGCTAGTTGGTCTTGGAAGCATCCCTTAGAACCAGAAGTGTGGGCCCATAACCTTTTGTCAATGCGCCAGATAGCAACGGTCTAGAAAACAGGCCCCGACATGGGAGGCCGCCATCCGCTCTTGGTATTGCAACCAAGGTAACATATCACCCTCGAACGAGGGATCCACACTTAAGGTTCGTTTGGTTTGCAACCTCATGAAGTTTGCATGTTGGTGTTTAGTGTCTACCTTTGGTTGGACACTCTGTGAGGAGTCTGAAAGGCAAGAACTGTAAGTGGATGCATGCAAGGTACAGGCTTTTATACTTGCAGATATTTGCTAAAACTTGTGCTTGTAGTGGCTCCACTGGAGCCAACCTCAACCTACAGACCTACTTGGCGCGTCCTTAGACCGCCTAGTGTCATCCTCAAGGCCAGTTCTAGTAAGCTTCCTAGAAGCTTCCTGTCCCAGTTTGGGCTGATAAGAAAATTGCAGCCATCACGGGGTTTGAACCCGCAACCTCTCGTTTGAGACTCCGTTGCCTATTCAACCAAGCCAAAAAGGTATGGTTCCTATGATGAGCCACAAGGGACATACCCATTATGGGCAGTGCATTCCTGGCCCATCTCAGAACAGACCAAGGGGACGTACTCCATAGAGCAGTGCATGCCTTGTCTGTATGTGTGGCTAGCCAGCTAGGTAGTGGACAAGGTGCATACTATTTCAAGAGTTACCTTCGTTGGCTCGGACGGTAACGAGCCATTTGAAGATGAAGAGCTGATTGGCGAGGCTTCTTGACTGGTAGATGGAGCAGAGTTTTGACCGTGCGTTTGCGGCTAGGGTGCATCCCTGGATGTGCCCAAGTTGTGGTGGGTATAACGCCGACACACGGAGCGCCAATGCCTTTTTGTTGCACTTCTTGTATGCGTCCTTCACCTCAGCTGTTGCATTGTCCGGCAGAGCAGTCTCATCACCGTTCACGAGCTCAAGCAATCTCTTATCGTTGAGGAAGACCTCAAACTGCCACCTCCACAAGGAAAACCTGTCCCATCAAACTTAAGAGCAGTGCGGCTGCTCTCTTGCTCCATGGCGGCCATGTCTTGATCTAGGAAGCGTGAAAACAAGCTGGCTTGGGACCTCTTAAAGGCGTGGGCCCATAACCCTTTGTTGGCCTGAGGGTGAGTGTGCACCCTGGAGGGTCCCTAGAAGTGTTTGATTTACACCACCAACTGTTTTTGGAGAGACTGAAACTGTGGAGGCAACTGGTTCCAACGATAGGAGAAAACTGGCCAGAGAATGTGTCAATAGTTTTGGACTCATTTGATTAGGAATAAACTCATTATCAAGGCTTACAAGCAGTGGAATTTTATAGCCACTGACTCAAGCTTTCCAGAACACCAATGCATACCAGATTTGAAGCTTCCTGGCACACTCCATGACTTCTTGAGTGGCCCTTGGTATGCTGTCCTTTTTCCCACCTAGGAAGGCATCCTTTCCTTCTTCTAGAAGCTTCTGCCCCTTCCTAGATTTCTTAGCTTGTTTCTAGTAGGAGGGAAGGTATCCTGAAGACCAAGATACCTCTAAATGCCTTCTAGGACAAGTCACCCCTTCTAGAAGGTGTGCCACCTTCCTGGACCTTACCCTAGCCTTCTAGAAACTCAAGGAGGAACTCTAGAGGTCAAGTTAGCTTCCTGGCATCTATTTTCCACCTCCCTCACGACAGGCCAGAAATTGATCTTGTGGGACTAGAACCCGGGTCTCTGCTTCTAGAGGTGGACATCATTAACCAGTAAGCCACTTGGGCTCGTCATTTTGGTGTTCCTTTTTGGAGTCACTCCTGCCATGGTGAGGAGCATCTCCCCAACATGGTGTTGGTCGAAACATAAAAACGTTAGCACCAGCATGACAAATGAGAGAGAAATGTCGCGGTTAGTTGGGCACCTTGGGTGTAACTTGTATCAATCTGGATACCAATATCAATTCTTCATGATAGGATGACTGCTGTGAATGTTGCGAGATGGGCGTATGGGTGCCGTATTAGCAGGCTGTAAAGCTCTAGGGGAGAATGGTCAGAGACGATGACCGGGCTCACAAACAAATGAGGTGCTCAACTCAGGTTTGGGAGTAGGCGGCCGGCACGCAGATGCATTAGCTGTGGGCCAGCAGACAGGTGCCCAGTCGGGAGCAGTAAAGGGTGCCCTAGGTGCATGCACAAGAAGCCATAGGCAAATGAGGAATCGCAAGCATAGAAGAAAGAACAAGCGCACGTGCAGGCATGAACACAGGAGAAGCAACAAGGTTGAGTTCAAGGGTAAGTGTGTCAGAAACTATGGGGCAGTTCCAACATGGCCTAAAGGGTCTTTCGTTGGTTCATGACTGTGTTTTGTGTGAGTTCTGAGTCTAAGCGTGGGCTTTCTGGTCGCCTCACATGATGTGTATGGGAGTTTGACAGAGTTGTCAGACCTTTCCATGGACCTGCAGTCAGAATTTTGACTATCCCTGAGGAAAAAATTGTACTAATAAGCTATGGACGCCGAGCCAAGATTTTGGCTAAGTCTCCCACTAACAACCTGTAACACGGACTCCGATGGATCTTATCCACTGGAGTCATCCACCGGATTATCTGCCAAATGCACCTTATTACTCACATCCAATGGACTTATCCATGGGATGTTAAGTTTTGACGAAGTCCCCAATCTGCGCCACATACCAGAACTTTAAGAGACCACAGCTCCTTCGTTACTCAACAGCTTCCAATGATTCAACTTGAACCAGTTTCAACAACTTCTCAACCTCCAAGAACTTTGATCCAATCTGGATTTGGAGCACTCTTAAATCAGCTAGAGTAAGATGCAACAGTTTCCCTCCTTTTAGCAACTTTTCAACTCCTCCCAGCACCACACCCGGGCATGCACAGGGGAAAAATACAGAATTCTTCCCCTTGTTCCTTCCATTCCCGCGGTTCCTGCTTGCTTTCACTCATCTTCCGTCTTTGTCGAAAGCAAGGGACATGGGGAAGCTGTCAAGAATTCCCCATGTCCGACATCTTGAAGGTGCTCAGATGCTTTTTCAGCGGTTGTAGGCTGAGCAGGTCCGTCTGGTTTTCCACGTAGAGTGTAAAAGTATCACAGATTATCTTGTTGTGTTGCACGTACACGATGTGATCCAAATCACATTGCTTGAAGCAAAGTCGTGCCGTGAAGGTGTCCAACTATTGGTGCCAAGATGGGGATGATTGTTTTAGCCTGTACAAGGACTTCCACAACTTGAAAAACTTGCCTTCCGATGCCTCTAACCCTTCCAACACCTCTATGTATATTTCTTTTTCTATGATACCATTGAGCAAGGCCGTCTTCACATCCATTTGGTGAAGCTCCATGTCCTTTGCGGATGCCACTAGAATTATTGTGCAAATGCTTGTGAACTTTACAATGGGAGTGAATGTCTCATCTTAGTGCTTGCCATTTCAATGTGTGTATCCCTTTGCCACTAGCCACACCTTTCATTTTTCAACCACACATCCCTTTGTGAAATTGGTCTTAAAGACCCACTTTGTCCTAATGATCAGTTTGTCATCTTTTGGCCTATTAGCCAGCTCCTCCATCTTGTTTTCCATGATTCACACAAGCACCTCTTGCACACTCCATGGCTCTGTTAATGCAGTCAGCATGCACCATATCATGCCAATCCATCTATTGGTGCCTACACCAAAGTGATTTCCTGCTCTGCGCTGCCTCCCACTCCAGCGTGGCAGTTTTCGTGGCGCATCGTCACTCTACTGCAATCTGTCCAACTCTGCATGCTTCATTGAATCATCGACCGGAAGGCTCCCCAAGGATCTCCCTGGCTTCGGCAAAACATCACCATCTGGTGGTTTTTCCATTAACACCTGATGTGTACTCTGCCGGGAATGTGCGCATCGGCATTCTTTTGTGCCTCATGCACCAGATCCTTCTGGTGGATCTCCTCATCAGCTTCATTGTCATCAATGTCATTTGCATCAGCCACCGCCTCTTGAGTACCGCCAAGATCCAATTCCACATCCTCAACTTTGGCGTTCGTCGGCTCCTTCCCATAATCAAAGGGCTGGAACCACTTTCTTGTCTTTGGCTATTCCACCACGTCCATGTCATTATTGCTCTCTACAACTCGTCAAAATTGACATCTCAGCTGTGGATTACCTCCTTCTTGCACGTGTCATAGTATTGATAGGCCTAGTGTGTACTCTCATAGTTCAAGAAGAGATACGGCATTGCCTTCGCCTCCACTTTGCTCTCATACCACTGAGTAGCCTGCACCATCGCATGCACCTTGCACCCAAGCACTTTCAGGTATGCCACACGTGGCTTTCACCCACTCCAAACCTCCTCTGTCTTCCAGATGCTCTTCCCCTCACCTCCGTTCTCAGGATGAGGTTGCTGTTGTAGCTCACCATATGTACAACTTCCATCCAGAAGCTTCGCGGTGATTTCTCATCCACCAACATGGTCAATACCATGTTCAGTAGCATCTGTGTTGCCTGCTCCACCACGCCATAAGACGGAGATCAACATACTTATCATTGTTCCCATTTTATGCCTTGCTGCTTCAGCCATCCACTTCAACCCACATACTCTCTTTCGTTCTTGATGCCTAGAGTTTTGACCTTCCTGCCTCTCTGCCTCTCCACCGCAATGCCGTACTCCTCTAGCCAGTCTGGGACATCCCATTTCTGCTTTCTGAAGTACACGTAGAATTTTCTGCTACATTCATCTATGGAGGTGAAAAAGTAACACGTGTCGCTCTCTAACGTCATTTTGAATGTCCCACACACGTCACTCTGCACAACCTCCACTAGGTTTGAAGTGTGATTCACATTCTCGTTGAATGGTTTGTGCACCGCTTGCCTTACCCAAAATGCAAGGCTCACAATTTTTTTGTGAAACAGCATCTGTCACCTATTCTTCACCATTGTTGACATGGCTACGTACCAGTTTGCACTTTTCCATCTCCCTCACAACTACAAATGAAGAATTCTCCAGTCGTCGGTGCGAGAGGTCCAGATCATCTCCCCCTTCTTTGGCCGGGTTGATGGTGGATTCCTGCAAATCTACTCAATCCATTATTGCGGGGAGCACCTTGATCTCCACAATGTGGGGACCTCCCTCGCGCTTAGCCCCTAACAATGTCTCACCACCACCGTCCTTCCGCACGACCACCCTCTTTCTCTTGAAGACAACCGCGTACCCCTTGTCGTTAAAGCTGATGACACTTAGGATTTCAGCCAAGCCAGGTACGTGCTTCACGTCCTTGATGATGTGCTGCACGCGCTTCCATCCAACCACCACCTCCACGTCCACTTCTTCCCGGCCAGCCGCAGGTTCAACCTTGTCATTTGTAACCACCGTGGATTTGATGGACTTGGTGTAGTTGATGAAGTTGTCCTTCTCTACTTGGGTGTGCTCCTCCACTCAGGATTCAATGCATTGTTTGTTAGCCTTCTTAAGGAAGTGGTTCTCAGTGTCATAAAGGAGTGCCTTCTTGCCGTTGGCATCTTTTCTGCAGGACTTTGTCTCCTCCATGCACTCACGGGCCCATAGGCCCTCCTTGATACTGTTAGAGCAAGCACCCATCTTGGCGTCCTTCTTGCCGTCACCATGTCCGCCACCTCCCTTGCCTCTACTTCTACCAACACGTGGTTTGGTGATGAGGGCCGATGAGGAAGACAAGGACTCCCGGTAGCCTCGTCAATGCACCTTGTTGCAGATGTACTCTGTAACCGCGCCCTAAGTGAGCTTGTCCTCTATCCATCCTCCTAAGACAGTGATAACAGGGCTCCAATTGTCACAAGATGGTCATGAGAAGGGCCATTGCCTACAGTTGTGTATTGATATTCCATCCCATGTCATTGCATTGTCAGACAAGCAGCTCGATTTTATTGCATCATCCCCCTCCTCAACTCACACAGTGAGAAATTACTTCATTGTGAATATTCTGTTCGCCAGTGACTTGGATTGATGGCTGATCCATGCTTTTGCAAAGCTTCGGCTGCCAACGTGCATCCCTCAAAAGTAACCCTATTTCAAATCAGCCATTCCAGACACCAACGCCACCATGTTCTTCTTTGTGAATGCCTCCTTCTGTGCATTAGTCATGACACCTTGTCGAGGCATTCTGTTTCCTTCATGACCTCTAGCAGGCCCTCATGCACGAGGTGGACCTCAAAAAATCCATCTCAATATCCCAAAGCAAGGCCTGCGTCTCCTTCTGCGACATTGAGCAGCCTTCCACTCCGGGTTCTCAGATTTTGACGGCTACGTTGTCTGGGACGATAATCCCATCCGCAGTAAAATTCCTGAACAGGGAGAAGACCGGTCAGGGCTGTGGACCCATAATCTTTTGATAGAAATTGTGGGGCAGTTCCAACATGGCCCAAAGGGTCTTTTGTTAGTTTACGGGTGTGTTTTGTACACGTTCTGAGTCTAAGCATGAGTTTCTGGTCGCCTCACACTATGTGCATGGGAGTTGGACAGAGTTTTGAGACAGTCAATCTTGAAAAAAGAATAAGGGCATGTTGCTTTAGCTTTTGGACATGGACGTCATCTAACGAGTTGTAGTGCTGTTTTCAATCTTTCTCATTCGCCAAGCTGCAAACAAGTCGATTAATTTTAAATCCCACTATGTCAACCACGGCACGGCACACAAATCCTACTCAGTTTGCGGCGTGCGTGATGCCCGCTTGCCAAGGCACCCTTGCACATCAAGGACCCATCAAAAGACCTTTCCGGAGGCGCAAATGTCCCTACACATAGTAATGGTACCCCCTATGGTTTTGAAGTGTGAATCCATGATTTAATCATCAATTTTGACGATGGGGATTGACACATTTAGAAACCTGTCCGCAGACATACAGTCAGAACTTTCACAAAGTCAGTCACAAACTTTACTACTCAGCAACGGTCTCTGCGCAAGGATATTGACTAAACCACCCTGTAATGATAACTCCAGTGGATTTTATCCACCAGAGCCATCTTGCAGATAACCTGCCAGCTGTGCCTTGTTACTCACATCCGGTGGATTAATCCACCAGATGCCAAGTTTTGGCAAAGTCCCCAAGCCGCATTGCACACCACAACTTTGAGTGATCATAGCTCCCTTGTTACCCAATGGGATGTGGCAATTGAACTTGACGCAGATTGGGCAACCCGTAAAACTTTAGTATCTTTAATCAAATCTGGATTGGGAGCACTCTCCAGGAAGCTAGAGTATACTGCAAGGATTTTCCTCCTTCCACCAGCTTATTGGCACCTCGTGGCGCCACACCTGGGCATGCTGAGGGGGAAAGTGCAACAAATTATAGGTGTTACGGTTCAAACAGGGGAAGCCATAGGTCCCACTTACGTGATAAGAGGGTTGTGATCAGCCGGCAACAGGTGACGAGAACAGTACGGACCTATCTTCTAGCCCAGAATGATGGCTCTACTAGGTGTTGATGCATCCTCACAGATGTATGGCCCTCTTTGTTGCAAGCTACCACTGTTTGTTACGCCTTTGGAGAGATAATGGCGAAGACAATTGAGAAAAAGGACCAGACAGTAAAGAGTGGAGATGGAAAGAGCCGCAAACAAAGTTTGTCAATCAAAGCCTATTTTGGTCATTTTTGAGTGCAACTACAACAGGTCCATGAAGCCTGTGTTTAAAGCATTAAAATGAACCAAATAATGCTCCAATTGGGGCAGTGTAGTCCCTCATATGGCTGTCATGGTGGCCAAGGGAAAAGTGGAGGAAATTGCTCTACACTCCCCCACCAAAAATGAGCCACGACTATTTTGACGCATGGAGGTAGCGGAGAGTCCGATTCACCACTTGCAAATGCAGTGGCCCTATATGGGGGACGTTGCGGCTCACCTGCCCTTCTACAAAGGCCAGGTCCAGCCGTGTCACCACCATGGCGTACATGATGTTGCCGGCTGCAGACTGGTATGGCACATCCACTATCTCCTCCTTCTCCTCCTCATGCGTGGGCCCATACCCAAGCTCAGCTCACATTTTTTGGTCACGGGTATGCCGATGGGGTTGCACTCCTCCATCTTGCAGCAGCGGAGTACTTCTTGCGAGTACTTTTCTTAGCTCACCTCCTGTGTATACGCTTTGTGGTCTCTCTCTGATTGCGACACCGAGATAGTGCTCAAGCTTGCCCATGTGGGTCGTTTGCATCCGACAGCCCAGCTACTACTTAAGCTTCACAAGCTCCTCCACATTCGATGAGACGATGATCATGTTGACAAAATGCAAGACAATGATGTGGTGTAGTTTCTGATGTTTGTACACATACACGTTGTGATCTGCTCCGGAGCACTTCAAGCCAAGCTCAGCCATAAAGCCGTCCATTTTCAGGCACCACATCAGTAGTGTTTTCTTCAGCCTGTACAGCGCTTGGGTCCACCCTCTCCGACACCTCCATATAGACCTCCTTGTTCAGGTGGTCTTTGAGGAATGTGGTTTTGACGTGCATGTGGACCTTGTAGTCGTGCGCTGCTGCCACTTAGAGGATGGTACGGATAGAGGCAAACGTTTCTACAAGTGTTGCGGTCTTTTCCTAGCATGTGCCCTTCCTCTGGGTGTAGTCCTTTTCCATCAGTCGTGCCTTGTGCCACTCCACTTTCCCCTTAGAGATGAGCTTTTTTCTGAATATCCACTTGGATTTGATGATCTTCGTGCCCGCTGGCCCATCAACTAGCTCCCAAGTGACATTCTCATCGTGGGAGATAAGCTCTGACTTTATTGCTCCCTCCCACTCAGTCCTATCCTTCCACTATAGTGCTTCCTTCATGGTTTCGGCCTCAACCTGTGCAAAGGATAGTCACCCAAAGCCATTCCACATGCCGTCAACAGCATCGTAGCATTTTGCTTTCCTCATTTTGGTTCTGCTTCTCTGAGGCTGTTGTTGAGGCTCTTGCTACTGCTGCCGCCTTTTGACAGTGCTCTTACTATCCGGTCGCTCCCCTCACTCAGGGACTTTGGAGACGTGGACTTGCTCCCCACCTCATCACTCAGCTCTGCCAACTCCGGCGCTTCAGACTGATTGTCTGACTTGGCTTATCCCGGTTCTGCCGCTGGTTCTTCCCTCCAATGGTTCTTTCCGGTTGGAGCTGTGGGCGTCATCCTCATTTGCGTCCTGTGGCATCTTTCCCTTGAGTTGCAGCCACTACCCCCACTTGTAGAGACCCACATCCTTGTCTGCATTGTTGCTTCCTTTTTTGAGACTCACATCGTGAATCTTCACAATCTGCTGCCTTCTCATGTTGTAGAGCTGGTCTGCTTTTTTGCTGCTCTTGTCTCTAACTAAGATGCATCGGCGAGTCTGCGGGTTAAGTTTTCTCTACCCCCCCCCCCCCCCCTGCATACACAACAACATATGCAATGCAGCCAAATATGTGTAAATGTGCCACTGTGGGGTTTTGACCACTCCAGACCCCTTGTGAGCTTTTCCACAACTCGGGCTCCTTGTCCTTCAACAGCTTCGTCAGCGTCAGGTTTGTGATGTATGCCATAAAGTGTATTGCCTCTGCCCAGTACTGATGCGTTAGACCCGTGCCACTCAGCATGGACCGGGCCATGTTGAAGAGTGTGTGGTTAGCTCGTTCAGCCACGTCGTTTGTCTCCGGGGAATATGGTGTAGTCAGCTTTTTCCTGTTTTGGCTAAATTGTTTTATGAGTACAAACAATCCATGTAGCCTGTGATCAAAGCTTTCCAATGCATCTAAACACGCTCAGATTAGGATAGTATTGCCCCTGCTACAGTTGTCGAACTAACCATTGGTGGAGTCGCCCACCATGACCTCAACGCTAGGTCAGTAGAGTCACTTTCATGATGACCTGTTGAAACGCCTTCCCTGGCCCAGAAGTGGCGGCAAGGGCTCTCCTACACAGAGAACCTTCTTAAGTCCTTTCTTTTGGCCTTGGGTGCCTTTGGAGCCTGGTGGAGCTGAACTTGGACAATTGGAGGAAAACAACCCGCCGCCACTGGTGGGTACCAAAACATGCCGCTCCAGCACTCGAACGTTGGGTGAGGCTAACCTTCTGCACACTCAACCAAATCAAGCATTTCAAATCTCGATCCTGCATGGAGATTTTCAAAGAAGCCATGCTTCAAGCTGCTCTACAACTTTTGGCAGAGAAATCCGCTCAATGGCACTCATGGCAAGGGGTACAACCAACACATAATACTTCATTTGATGAAAATCAGCACATGTGGGAGCCTGGACGGCTGCGAGAAAGAGAATGTGTGAGAGGTCTCAGTAAGTGAGAGCTTAAAATCAGAGGGTATCTTGGGACTCACTATCAGGATGAAAAGCATAATCCCACACTCTCCAGGCCTTCAACTGCAGAGAAATGTCCAAAAAGGCAAATGTACGCCTTATTGGGGGACCTTGGAGCCCTGCTAGTGGTCAAAGTACAAGAAACAGGCATCCAAGCACGCTCAAATCAGGACAGTATACCCTCTCCTACAGCCGTTGAAGTAACCCTTGGTGGAGTCGCCCACCATGACCTAAATGCTAGGCCCAGGGAGGCGCTTTCATGACGACCTGTCGAAGCGACTTCCCTACCCCATAAATGAAGGTAATGTCCCTCTTTCATAGAGAACCTTCTTGAGCCCCTTCTTTTTACCTTGGATACCTTTGGAGCTTGGTGGAGTCAAACTTGGATCTCTGGCAGTGAATTACCCACCGCCACTAGTGAGAGCCAAGATTCGCTGCTTCAACACCCGAATGTTGGATGAGGCTGAATTTCTGCACACTCAACCAAATGAAGCGTTTGAAAGCTCGATCCTACATAGAAATTGTCAAGGAATCCATGCATCAAGCTGCTCTACATCTGTTAGCAGAGAAATCCGCTGAATGGCACTCGTGGCAAGGGGAGCAACCAACACAGACTGCTTTGTTTCGTTGAAATTCAAACACATGGGAGCCTAGATGGCTGCCAGAAAAGAATGCATGAGAGGTCACGGTAAGTGAGAGCTTAACATCATACTTCATCTTGGGACTGAGAAAAAGGGTGAAAAGCAGGATCCCAATTTTTCCAGGCCCTAAACTGCTTTGAAAAGGCAAAAAAGGCAATTGTATGCCTTATGGGGAGACCTTGGAGCTCTGGTGGTGGTCAAAGTACAAGAAACAGGCCAATGAAATCAATTCGTGTGCAAGCCAAAGATCGGCACAATGGCTGGACCAGAGCTTGTACAATGTGGCATGGTCTTGTAGAGGACCGTACAAGAAGCAGTTCTACACCCTCATCATACACAAGAAGCCCTCAATGGCAAAGGATTTTTGGAGACCGCACTCTGAGCGCATGAGCAAGCCTCATCTTCCTTATTGTCTTTCAAGCACTGGGACACACCATTCTGCTGGGATGTGGTTGGGAAGCAGAGCTGGAAAAAGACACCGTGCTTGGGAAAGAACGCGTGCATATTGCCAACAACCCTCCAACACTTTCCGAGCAGATTGTGCAAAGGATATGACACGACTGATGCTCGGTCAAGACCAGCCATAGGCAAACTGCAAGGGTGGCGTCACAGTTGTGGCAAAGGCTGCAGAGCCACCACATCTAGATGCCATCCTCAACTAGGGGGAGGACATACCAACCAAAGCAAGAGAAGGAATCCATTTAGTGAGGACCAAGCAGGGTGCAGGTGGACCAGCTCCAACAAGTTTCTAGCAAGAGAGGCATACTCATGATAGATAGAGCAATGCATTTTATCCCACACACAAGAGAGGCAGCCGGTCGTGGGTGGCTTCTTGAATGAAGACACATCAAGACAGAGGGCAAGTTTTGCTCAGATGAGCTTGGACACAATGGCCGTACTCACATGGAAGATTGGGCGGTGCAGCAATCATTGATGCTCCTAGTCGGGGAAACACTTCTATATGGCCAAGAGATGTAACGTAGTCAGGAGATCTGCCCCTTGTGCATATTCAGCAGATGCCCACATCTGTGACACGTCTGGTTGCACCAACAACAATATTCTAGTATCCTCAAGTGCGTCACTTTTTCACTGTTGACAAGGCATTCACACTAGTAGGGACTCTTCTTGTACTGTGCTATAGTGTTTTTGTGTTGTGGCTCTGCAGCGTTGCTACTCCTATGCAGCTACTATGCACCTGCCAGGTTACTGCTGCTTCAATGTCGCTTCTATGCTTCTATCGCGATGCTTCTAGCACACTGGTCATGTTGTGTTGTCGTGACGGTCTAACGACTATGAAACTATTACTATGGGGTTGATGTGTTTCTGTGCTGTTCTGCAACTGCTAGACTATCGATGCTGCATGTAGTGTGCTCTTGTGGGTGTTGAGCCTGCTATGCCACTAGCACCGTTGATATTGTCTAATTGTTGTTCCAGCCGATGCTCTACTTTCCGACCATGCGATGGTGATGCTATTGCTACCATTACACAGGTGGTGTGGTGGTCTAACGCTGATGCTACTGTTGTAATTACACCTTTCTTGCCAATACAACGATGTGCAAGTCATTGTTGTGTGTTGAGTCCTCTGAGGACTATGTCTACATCATTGGCGTTGAGTGTTGTTATAGTTGATACGTTCCTACTGCGTACCTTAGTGAGGGTTTCCCCGCTAATCTGGTGCCATGAGAAATCACTTGGAAGCTCATTAAAAAACGTGTCACTCACGCATAAACGTTGTTCAGCACGCAAGGCAGGTGAAAAGAAAAACAAGTATTCAATGTTGCACTCAAGGCGTGCACAGGGTTACGTAGTTTAAGAAACAGTGAAATGCATGATGTTAGAAAATGGTGAACATAAGGAGCAAATTATTTGTACATGAATGAGAAGGGAGGGGGGGGGGGGG
>SZWC01000740.1:103484-115390 GCA_023375785.1 Penium margaritaceum
GTCTCTTGCTCTTGTTTGGTGGAAGGGAGCAAGCCGATTGTCTTGCTCCATTTTGTCTCTGTCTCGTACGGTCTTTGTCTCATTGGCACCTCAAAAGAGGGTCGTCAACCGTCATTAAGCGATGGCTGGCAGACAGCAGCTCTGTTATGAGCCTGCCACTGGCGCCGGCTCATGAACGAGAGCTGACGGAAAGCCTGTGATGACGATGGGCTGTCTGGCGTTGAGGGCACGAAATGGTCCAATGGCCTTGCACAAACTAGGACCAAATCTGGAGTCGCTGGTCACGAGATGTTTTGGCCAACGGTGGGGTTAGCTTTTTTTTTTTTTCTTCAGACTCCAGCTGAAGATATGGGGGAGGTGGAAGATGCATGCAGTAAACAGTGAACATACCAGAGCAGAGCACGATGATTCTGAGCCTGGGAACTTTGCGGTGCGAACACTTCAGTGAACACTCCAAATTGTGGTGCATTGTCGGGCGCCAGTCTCAACAATGGGCCACAATCTGCAGGTGGAATCTGACCCTTCCCACACTCATCCCTTCCCCTGGCGTGCAGGTTGTGTACCTGGTGGTGTGTGATGTTGACGCAGTGTGTGGCTCCAGACTTGGGCACCGATTGGCTGCATGCCTTGGTCGACTTGCCACCCCCGCCGCTCGAGTTTCCATTCCATTTGCCCAGTAGGTCCTTGTTTACCCCCTCCTCTGTGCTTAGACTCCTTAGTATGGTTCATAATGGCTGACCTCGGCCATGCCCTCCTCCACGGAGCCTGCAGGTGTTGGGTGATGGCGAGATCACACGGAAGCTGACAGTGAAGGCAGCGTCGTTTTCGTCGGCGGCACGGGAGAAGTTGGAGGCTGCAGGCTGCACGGTGGTGGAGGAGCCGCGGAAGACCAAGTGGTTGGGTGCAGCGGCGCTCAAACGCAAGGAACGCCTCGAGGAGTTCATTGCGTCGAAGCAACAGTGAAGGCAAAGAGAGGACGGCATGACCAGAATGAGTGCCAACCCCATGCGAGCCTGCCCTTTCTCGGTAGGGAATGCGGAAGACTGCTTTAAGACCACTGAAGAGGTTTGTTCTGCTTGTCATTTCCTTTTGGCTGAGAGAAGGGTGGTTAGATATTGGCAGGGTTATGTTACAGTATCTTCCCATTTCCCCCTTTTTTTTGACGCGTCGATTCTTATCAGACAAAATCCTTCATAGGACATGTGCATCTGTGTGGTGGAGCTGAGCATCAGAAGGGAGTATCACAAGGGTCCATGACAGAACGTAGTAGAGTACATGCAAAAATGATAAGGGCAGGTGACCAACAGATGGTATGGGCAAGTGCACTTCCATGTAGGCTTCCCACATCCGATGTACATTGCCTGAACCATGTGCAAGAACAGACCAACAGACTGTGTTGTCCGGGAGGGATATGGGTGAGGGGGTTGGGAAACTCTCAGGAAGATTAATAGCTTTATTAGTGCTGACTTGGTGGCACTGTCCTCTCAGCTGGCGCAGTAGCAAGAAAGCTAGCGCAATGAATGGCAAGGGTTATGGTATGGAGTATTACAAGGTCTAACAAAGTCCAATGGCTTAGTAGCGAAGAGAGTTGACAGTTGACAAGTACACAACACAAATACCTTCTGTGGTCCATGACACATTACGCACATTGTATCAGTTTCCTCAGAAGTTGGCAGGAGGCTAGTGTTTTGGCCGCAGCTACGCGCATAGCCATCAAAATGCAACACCGTCTAAACCTCAAGATGCAAAACATCAGCTTGCTGCACGGTACTGTTGTGATGCGAGTTGTCCCTGAGAGACAGCTTGCTAGCACTGTTGTCGCTGGCGTAGCAGTACAAGCTGGCCAGCTAACTCACTAGCACACATAGGTGGAGGCGAGAACAGCAAGGGATGGGCTAGGGACACAAACACTGTTGTGATGTGAGCTGTTTCCGTCCGTTTGTACAGCTTACTGTAACCACTCGGCCGTGTCCATGCTTGTGCAGATCCCTGATGCGGACCCAGCTCTTGGTGTGTGTGGCTTCCACCTGTCACAAGCGACGGCAAGGAGAGCAGCGCTACAGGAGAGCGCGACGACATGATCCCGGATGCAGACGCAGCTGGCACCGGAGCACTGACGAGTGGTGGCTCCATCCACCAGTAGCTGTGAGAGAGCTGCCACGACGCCCTGGGTGCTTGCCGGAGTGCTTTGCGGTTTTTCTGCAGATGCTAGAGTTTTCTCGGTGGACTGGCTCTTGAGCCCGATTTGCATGTTTTGTATTTCCTGTCCACCGATTGGTGCCGGACTTGTGTGTGTGACCAGTCGTAGCATCTGGCTTGAGATTCTGCATCTCTAGGTTCAGACGGCGTAGCGTTCTGATTTGTCTGCGCAGAGTTACGGCCAAAATAGTGTTTTTGGGCTGGTTTTAGGACAGACCTTGCATTGCCGCGTGCGACACCTGTCGTGCGCCGCGGCAGGTATTTATACTGTGAACTTGTCATTTGTTATCTCTCTCTGCAATTATATTCAGTTTGAGTTTCCTGACACTCTGATCGTGTCCCAACCCAGACCCTTGCAGTTTTGTCTCTAACTTGTGACTGTTGTCACGCGCTGACCTGGCGCTGACGCCTAGTGTCACGGCAAGTGGTTAGGATGATTCTAGGAAACTTCTCATGGTATCAGAGCGGCGAGACCTCTCTCGCTGAGCTACGCCGTAGAGACGCAGCACCGGCAGCAGCAGTGAGAGTCACCGCCGCCGCCGTATCCTGGGACTCGTTGCAGCCGTTTTCAAGAGCGACATCACTACGCAGTCCCGTCCACCTCACCCGGTGAGCTGTGGCAGTCACTAGCTCCAGCAGCCAAGCAAAGCAGCAGCAGCAGCAGCACCGGATGGCAGTAGCAGTCGTTTCTGGCTGGGCATTTTGACAAAGAAAAAAAAGAAAAAAAGAGGTAAGCAGCTCGTAGCAGCTCGCAGCTGCTCGCAGCGCGAATCGGCGGCTGCGAGCAGCAGCAGCTCACAGCGGAAGCAGCAGCGAGCAGCGGCAGCGGCAGCGGGCAGCACTTGCGGCAGCAGCAGCCGCGGGCAGCAGCAGCAGCGCGGCGATAGCAGCACCAGCATTGCGCGAGCTGAAGCACCAGCAGCAACAGCAGCAGCAGCAGCATTGCAGCTGCAGCAGCAGCATTGCAGCAGCAGCAGCGGTAGCCTAGCAGCAGCGTGCAGCAGCAGTGCGCAGCACTGCCTTGCAGCTGCCATAGCAGCTGCAGCAACAGTAGCAGCGCGCGGCAGCAGCAGCAGCAGCGGCGGCGACGGCGAGCAGCTGCAGCGTGCAATCGCAGCTGCACACGCGCATTGCAGCAGCAGCAGCAGCACGCCCAGCAGGGGCAGCCAAGGCGGCAGCAGCACCTGCTGCTGCCCCCATTGCGGCAGGCGGGAAGCTGCCTTGCAGCTTCCCGCGGCGAGCTCGCGGCGAGCTCGCGGCGAGCTCGCGGTGATCGGCGAGCCCGCCAATCGGCGAGCTCGTCCGATCGACGAGCTCGCCGCGAGGGTCGAGCGAGACAGCCAACAGAAAGAAAAAAAAAGGGGAGGGAAGGAGGACAGAGGGGGGGGGGCCTTGAGTAGGGCACCCCAGAACAACCCCTGAAGGGGCACCCGAGGAGGTGGCCCCAACAAAAAAAAAAGAAAAAAAAAGGGGAGGATAAAGAGAAAAAAAAGGGGGTGTTCCCTTTACTTTTTCTTTTTTTTGTTTTTTTTTTGTTCACCTTTTAAGTGCGGCCTAAGGCCACCACCGTCGGCTGACGACGGAACCCGCAGTAGCAGCAGCCGTTGCGAGAGTTGCAGCGGTAGCAGCAGCAGCAAAAGTGGCTTGAGGCCACAGCCGTCAGCTGACAACGGCACCTGGTGCAGCATTAGCACCAAAGGCGACTTGAGTTTGCACACTTGAGTCGCACAGCAGCCCACCACCAACGCCGTGGTGGCCGTCCTTGCGACGGAATCGCAGCACATCAGAGAGACTGTGCTTCGATCGCTCACCTCCCCTTGTGGGCTTGTCCCAGACACTCACCCACACCACACTCTAGAGATGAGCACATTAGCGTGGCAGGGAGCGCAGCCGGCGCCGTGGCTGGCACGTGCTCCGCATACGTGGCACCTGCCGCGCCCATAGTGGCAGTTCCAGCCGTGGCACACGCCTCAGGCGTCCAACGGCTTTGCCTGCTACTTTTGCTGCGACCGACACCATGGCTGGCGCCAGTGTCGCCAGCGCCCTGCTGGGTGGCGACCGCCCTGGTTACGGTCCCGCCCTACTCCACCATCCGCCTCCGATACATCAGCTCATAGAGTCGCGCCCCTCAGTGGAGCTATGGCGGTGGTGTACGCCGAGCTCCAGGGTATGAAGCGCATGGTGCAACAGCTCATAGACCACGTGATCTCTGAGCGGGTTGTTGCCATCATGCCGCTTCACACACCCTCTTCTTCCTTCTCGCCATCCTCACCTCCGTCAGTGTCATCACCTGACGATGCCACGCCTCCCGACCTTAGCTCTACATCTGACACCCTATGCTCTGTGCTGGAGGCAGTTGGAGTCATCCCGACCAGTGACCCCTCCACTTCTGGGGCAGTCTCTTCGACTCGCCATCGTCGTTCTCGGACTCGGCACGCGAGGCGGCGGAGAGCAAGTTTGGCGAGACGTGTGCAGGAGGCAGAAGCAGACGTAGCATCGACAGACGTCACCACGAAGCTGACTCCCTCCACCCCAGTCGCAAAGATGGTGCGGCACCCCTTCGCAGCTTCTACCGGTGCGTCGGTCGAGGGGCGGATGGAGTGTCCGCCGACGACCACCGGCGAGTGCATGAGGGATGCGACAGATGGTGCTTCACGACAGGGCACTCTCAATGAGGACGAGCCATCGGACGAGTGGTCCGACGTGGATTCGGAGACGAACGAGTGGTCTGACACGCAGTTGGAGGCAGACATGGAGATGGAGACTATAGTTGACGTAGCAGAGACCACAGAGGCAGGTGGGGCATCACAAGTGGATGAGGCAGTAGTAGCCGTAGCGGAATCAGCCGGCACATGTGGAGCAGACGTCCGTTCCGCTACATTGGTGACCAGTGGGATGTCGCCAGAGGTCCAGGCAGTGGGTGTGTCTGCAGCCATCGACGTCGTGACAGTAGCAGCAGTTGCAGTCACTGCTACTGACGGGACGTTGGCAGTAGACGTGGCTCTGGGAGGAGTCTCAGGTGACGAGATACCCTCGTCTCCTGTCCACGGGTTGATCTATCGAGTTCCAACAGCTCCTGCCGAGGTGCCAGTCGTGGGGGGGATGGTGTGTCCGCTGACGACCGCGACGGGGCTCGGCATTGGTGATGCGACTGCTCTACAGCGCAGGATGATTGAGGTGGATGACGCCACACAGCAGACTCAGCTAGCGGAGAGTTCTGTGGGGGGAGACATTCGTTGTGACGGAGACTCTTTGTCAGAGGAGGATTGGTCCGATGCTGAGTCAGAGTCGGGGATGGAGTTGGTGATCGTTGATTTTTTGGCGGATGACGTGACGACGGCCGATGCCGGAGCTGCGCTTGACGATGCGCACGCTCTTGCATTAGCTAGTGTGGAGACAGCTGCCATGGTGCCAGGAGCAGCAGCAGGAGGAGCAGGTGATACAGATGCTGATGCTCGGCCCACAGCAGACACCCAGGTGGTTTTGGCAGATAGTGCTGGGCAGCAGGAGGAGGTGATTGACTGCCAGGACGAGGTAGACCTCCTCGATGAGGACCAGTCGTTCGTCGTGGAGTGGTCGGACGCAGGGTCGGAGGCAGACATAGAGGCCCAGTGCACTGCTGTTCTTGTAGTAGCCGCGGCTAGAGCATGCGATAGCCTCTCGGTGAGAGCAGACGTCCGCGTGTGCGACATGGAGGATGCAGAGCGAGCTGCAGACATCCGACACCCCGCTACCCTGACCGGTGTCGTTGACACCACGGCGGTTCCAGCTGATGACATAGCTACGCTCGTCGGAGCTACAGTTCCTATACCCGAGCGCCTATGCTCCACGGTCGACGAGCATGAGGCAGTGGTGGCTCGAGCAGAGGCACACGTGCAGAGTCTCATGATCGAGCTCCGGGAGGCCAGCAGCCGTTGGTACACTACAGATGCTTCTGCACGAGAGGTTGCTGAGATGTGCATGGAGGATGTGCACACCCGTCTCAAGGCTGCGGAGTGGTCCCTACAGGATGCACGTTGGCGACGGGCGGACGCACAGCAGCAGGTGGACGATTGGTTGTGCACCAGGGGCTCGGCGTTTCTGCAGGGTGTATGGGTTCCCGATGACAGCGACGATGCTGCAGCGGCAGATACACCGACGGATGACGACGTCTGGCCACCTGACACCCGAGTGTCGAGTGTGTCAGCAGCAGCCAGTGACTCCGCAGCACCACCCCCTTTTGGTGCAGCTGCTACGGATGNAGGTTGCTGAGATGTGCATGGAGGATGTGCACACCCGTCTCGAGGCTGCGGAGTGGTCCCTACAGGATGCACGTTGGCGACGGGCGGACGCACAGCAGCAGGTGGACGATTGGTTGTGCACCAGGGGCTCGGCGTTTCTACAGGGTGTATGGGTTCCCGATGACAGCGACGATGCTGCAACGGCAGATACACCGACGGATGACGACGTCTGGCCACCTGACACCCGAGTGTCGAGTGTGTCAGCAGCAGCCAGTGACTCCGCAGCACCACCCCCTTTTGGTGCAGCTGCTACGGATGCGGACGCGCTCAGTGGTGACGACCTCCTGCCAGCAGCTGGTGATCAGGCAGCAGCTGAGTCGCCTATTGGCATGGAGAGCTTCCTACGCGACGAGGAGACGAGGATGCAGGAGGCAGTGACTCGCGCCGACGCGCACATGATGGAGGTCCACCATTAGATTCATTCCGCGACTGACCGCCTACACGCCGTAGATGTAGCTGGCCGGCAGGCTGCCGCAGCAGAGCTCGACGAACTGCACACGCGTCTCGACGCAGCGCAGTCCGTCTGGCAGCATGCAGCACAGCAGTTGGCATGCATACGGGAGGCGATACAGTTGGAGGAGGCCCTCAGCGCTGCACCAGTCACATCAGCAGATGACGACAGTAGTGACGACTACAACAGCGATGTCGATGACAACGACGACGCCGCTCCAGGGTGAGGCTCTGTGCGGACACATCCCACCAGCATCGTCGTCACCCTTGCTATTGCTGTGCAGGGGTATGTGGCCATGGGGGAGCCGCGCTCCCTCCTCACGGATTGTGTTGGGAGCAGCCATGAGCTTTGCTCGTACTGTCAGCCTCTGCAGCCCAGGGGGAGTGTTGGTGTGAGGACTTTGGTCTGACATCTTTTTGAGGACAGCGAGGTTGCTTACGGTGCAGGACGATGCTATGGTCCAGGTTATGCTGGTCGAGACCCGCGCACTTGGTGAGTTTCACCAGTGTGATGTGGAGACCCATTGCCTCTATGTGTTACGTATGATCCATGCTAGGTTATGCTGGTCGAGACCCGCGCACCTGTTGAGTTCTACCGGTGTGACGTGGAGACCCATTGCATACATGTGTTATGTATGATCCATGCATGATGTGGTCGAGACCCGGGCACCCGGGGACACGTTTCCGGGGTCACGAGGAGACCTGTTTCTTTGTCTCTCTTGCTTGATGTTTGACACGTAGGTGTGTGATTCACTTCGTGCATGGTCGAGACCCGGGCATTTGGTGGGATGCACCATTGTCACGAGGAGACCCTGTGCTGTGGTATGCTTGATCAGTGCTCGCTATGATTGGTTCACTGAGCCATCATCTCTTGCCTTCGCTCAGACATCATTATGTTGACAGTTGTGTCCGACAGGGGGAGTGTTGGTGTGTGTGGCTTCCACCTGTCACAAGCGACGGCAAGGAGAGCAGCGCTACAGGAGAGTGCAACGACATGATCCCGAATGCAGATGCAGCTGGCACCGGAGCACTGACGAGTGGTGGCTCCATCCACCAGCAGCTGCGAGAGAGCTGCCACGACGCCTTGGGTGCTTGCCGGAGTGCTTTGCGGTTTTTCTGCAGACGCTAGAGTTTTCTCGGTGGACTGGCTCTTGAGCCCGATTTGCATGTTTTGTATTTCCTGTCCACCGATTGGTGCCGGACTTCTGTGTGTGACCAGTCGTAGCGTCCGGCTTGAGATTCTGCATCTCTAGGTTCAGACGGCGTAGCGTTCTGATTTCTCTGCGCAGAGTTACGGCCAAAATAGTGTTTTTGGGCCGGTTTTAGGACAGACCTTGCACTGCCGCGTGCGACACCTGTCGTGCGCCGCGGCAGGTATTCAACTGTGGACTTGTCATTTGTTATCTCTCTCTGCAATTATATTCAGTTTGAGTTTCCTGACACTCTGTTCGTGTCCCAACCCAGACCCTTGCAGGTTTGTCTCTAACTTGTGACTGTTGTCACGCGCTCACCTGGCGCTGACGCCTAGTGTCGCGGCAAGTGGTTAGGAAGGTTCTAGGAAACTTCTCACCAGCTGGTGCTGGAGCACTGATGGTTGGTGGATTCATCCGCCAGCAGCCACCAGGCGTTGTTGAAGTTCGTGGGTCACTCACATTTCTCTTCCCCTTGTCTCCACCTCCGTGCACACACTTGTACAGATTGATTGACATGGCCTCACCTGGAGATACGCCTAACAACTCCACCATGGCTGACATCTTTGGCGTGCTTCCTCCAGGAGTGTCATCTGACACTTACATGCCCATAACTTGACTCTCATCACGTGTGGAACAAATGCTAGGGCCCGTACATTCTAACTCCCGTGCCCTGTATAATGTTTGCCTTGAGTGTCTTGTGTGGAGCTGCACTACCCGGGTGCTGATCCTTGGGGGCCACCTTGCCGGGTCTTACCCGTGTAGTGGTGAGTAGCCGCCACTTGGTTTTATGCCAAGAGGTCGGGCTCGACGCCCGGGTGGCGGTGTGCACTCGCTTGGGTGTGATGCCCGTGGCCAGTGCACGCTCACCGGATACTAAGTCTCGCTCCCTCCTCTCACTCTTTATCTTGGTTCTCTTGAGCTAATGAAGGCAAGCGTTCCCAGATCCATGGCGTTGGCAAACCCTTGCCCATGACTGGGTGTTCTCACATGCTCATCCTAGGAATGTTCCTAGCAATTACAGGCGGCTGCCACGACGTCCCGGGTGCTTGCTGGGGTACTCTGCAGTTTTTCTGCAGACGCTAGAGTTTTCTCGGTGGACAGGCTCTTGAGGCCGATTTGCATGTTTTGCACTGTCCTTCCACAGATTGATGCTGGACTTGTGCGTGTGACCAGTCGTAGCGTCCGGCTCGAGATTCNTGGTTCTCTTGAGCTAATGAAGGCAAGCGTTCCCAGATCCATGGCATCGGCAAACCCTTGCCCACGGCTGGGTGTTCTCACATGCTCATCCTAGGAATGTTCCTAGCAATTACAGGCGGCTGCCACGACGTCCCGGGTGCTTGCTGGGGTACTCTGCAGTTTTTCTGCAGACGCTAGAGTTTTCTCGGTGGACAGGCTCTTGAGGCCGATTTGCATGTTTTGCATTGTCCTTCCACAGATTGATGCCGGACTTGTGCGTCTGACCAGTCGTAGCGTTTGGCTCGAGATTCTACACGTCTAGGTTCAGACGGCGCAACATTCTGACATGTGTGCGCAGAGTTAAGACCAAAACAGTGGTTTTGGGCCGGTTCTGGGACAGCTCTTGGATCGCCGCGTGCTACACCCGCTGTGCACCGCGGCAGGTATTTATGCCATGGACCTGTCATTTGTTATCTCTCTCTACAAATGCTTATGAAGCATTCAGACACTTTACCTTGTGTCCCCTAGCCAAACCCTTGCCGTTACGTGCACGACTTGTTGTTGTGCTTTGTGCCGTTCCTGTACAGTTACTGTGACCACTCGGCCGTGTCCATACTCGTGGAGATCCCTGAGGCGGGCGGCCCTGGTGATACCGGCGCGACGACAGGCGGCGGATTACCAGCTTGGAGCTGGCCGATCACTGCACGAGAGCCCCAGATGCCACCGGGACTCTCTGCTGTGTCTTCTACATCTTGCAGGCGTCTTTCGTCAGACTGGCCATGAGGCCTATTTGCATGTTTTTGCATTGTATGCTCACTGTCTGTTGATGGATGCATGCATGTGACCAGTCGTAGCGTCCGTCTTTTAATTCTGCACGTCTAGGTTCAGACGGCGTAGCATTCTGACATGTGTGTGCAGAGTTGCGGCCAAAACAGTGGTTTTGGGCCGGTTTTAGGACAGCTCTTGGACTGCCGCGTGCGACACCTGCCGTGCGCCGCAGCAGGTATTCATGCCTTGGACCTGTCATTTGTCATTTCTCTCTGCATATGCTATATTGAAGCATTCTGACACTGTGTATTGTGTCTCCTAGCCAAACGCTTGCCGTTGTGTGTACGACCTGTGACCGTCGTCACCGTCTGATCAGGCACTGACGCCCGGTCAGCTGCCGTGTTGCTAGGAAGCTTCTACGCACTTTCTCATGGTATCAAAGTAGTGAGACAGTTCTCACTGAGCTGCGTAGCAGAGAGGCAGCAGAGCAGTAACAGTGAGAGTCACCGCTGCAGCAGAGTTTCTGGGGTCTGTTGGAGACGGCTGGCCGCCGTCAACGCACTCCACCCACCACGTGCGATCGCAGCTATAGAGGCAGTAGCAGCGGCGTGTACCGCCACGCAGAGGTGTGTGGCGGCTGTAGTGCGTGCAGCCGCCCTCCCACAGCCGTAGCAGCAGAGCAGCAGCAGCAGAGGCGGCGGTAGCAGCAGCGCAGCAGCAGTGGCGGCAGCAGCAGCAGCGGCGGCAGCAGCAGCGCAGCATCAGCGTGGCAGCAGCGGCGGTAGCAGCAGCGCAGCAGCAGCGCAGCAGCAGCGTCGGCAACAGCAGCGCAGCAGCGCAGCAGTGGCAGCGGCGCCAGCGGCACAGTAGTAGCAGCGGCAGTCGCGGCGGTAGCAGCAGCGCAGCAGTGGCAGCAGCACCAGCACGCGGCGGCGGCAGCCAGCAGCAGCTGCAGCGCGCAGCAGTAGCATCAGCAGCGCAGCCGCTGCTGCCACTGCTGCACACGCAGCTACGCAGCTGCTGCTGTAGCTGACAGCACAGCTGCAGCAACAGCTGTAGCAACAGCTGGACGGAAGCTGCTACGCAGCTTCCGCGGAGCTGCCGTGCGCCACCGCGAAGCAGCTCCACACGCGCGTTGAACTGTGACAAGAAAAAAAAAGGAGGGGACAAGCTGACGTTAGCATTGTTGATTGCTGACGTCATCAGGTCGTGCTGATGTCAGCAACCACTTGCTGATGTCAGCATTACACTTAGCCAAATTTTCACCCGGAAAGTCAGAAGTTACCAGCGTTTCAAATCCTCGAGAAACACAAACAGTTTTGAAATCCGACAAACCTGATCTGTTGTCCCACAGTAAGCGGCGACATGAGATTGCCAAACGACAAGGACAAGGGACCAGGTGATCCCTCCCCCTCTTCTTCAGGGGTATTGAGCCCTCGCTCGCAGGCCATTGCGGACCTGCGCAGCCAGCAGGAGGAGATGCGTCGTCTGTAGCGAGAGCAGACTGACGCGATGCACACGCTGATTCAGCTTCTGCGTGCTCAGTCCATGGCTCCTTCGCGGATTTCTGAGGGACCTGCAGGCGTTGCGGCCTCCACCCAGCACTCGGCCCAGGTGCCCGTGACAGGTGCTCCGCCTGCTTGACCTCCTGGTGTGGTCTCTCCACCACCTGCGGACCTCCTTGATGACGAGCCATTCATGCCAGGCTTCGAGGATGACTCCCAGGAGCGGGAGATTCGTCTTCTACAGGAGCGCCTCCGTCAGCTGCAGACGGGTACCCGACCTCCACCCGTGTCCCCGATACGATCGTCACCTGACTTCCCCGGTGATCACCCCCTTC
>SZWC01000740.1:124786-156903 GCA_023375785.1 Penium margaritaceum
GTTAGCTCAGTAGCTAACAAAGGGTTATGGGCCCACTCCTCTGGTTAGGGAAGTTTCACGCACGCAATCGCTAAGGTCACAAGCAGTGAGAGCGCCTTCGCTCTCACCCAACTTCTCTGTTTGCAGAGCAACATCAGTAGGAGGGGAATGCAACACATCTGTACCATTCTACCTTGGAGGGTGAAATCAGCCTAGATCAGCCTACATCAGCCTACACGTGCTTGCAAAGGCCAACGTGAACAGGGGAAGCAGTTGCCTCTTCTCACCAACAGCCTACAGCGGCCTCAAACACAGGTTCATCGGCATCAACAACAGGTGCAGCAGCTGTAGCAGTTGTAGTTATAAGGACGGTAGGAACAGGGGAACCAGGGAATCATTTGCCCATCCTCAAGTTTGATGGAGAGGGGTTTGCGCTCTGGAACTGGCAATTTGAGATCATCATGGATGACAGAGATCGGCTAGGATATATTGACGGAATTATTTGTGCACCAAAGCCGGAGGGTGCTCACCTTGTGGCATGGATCAAGCTCAACAAGAAGGCTCTTGCCATTCTTGTATCCTCCATACATCCCTTAGTCCTTCCACACACCAGCGGTTGTAAAGTGGCAGCCACGGCATACACCAAACTCAGCAAGGTGTTTCAGTCCTCCTCACTTGCCAACCGTCTCTTCATTCTACAAAACCTCATCATTATGAGGCTTGGTGAAGGGGGGGATGTTTCCGCCTTTATGCAGAAGTTTGAGACGCTCTTGCAACAAGCCACCGGTATGGGGTGGGACCTGACGTTTGACATGCATGCCATGATTTTTCTGATGATGTTACCTGAAATTTGGGACCCCATGATAACAGTGATTGGAGGGTTGACGGAAGATCTAGTTTCCTACACCATCGTCTCTGGGTATGTGCTGAATGAGGCCATGCATTGTAGCAGTAGTGAATAAAGCATGGCTGACTTTGCCTCACGGAGCAGCGGCACCTTTTGCAATACCTCCTCCTCTGGGTACAGGGGAAACAACAGCACTAACAATAGTGGAAGGGGTGCAAAACATCAAGGAAACTGGCATAAGTGTGGCAAGGCTGGACACTGGGCTCGAGAGTGCCGTGTACCCAAGAGAGAGGGAGGAGACGGGGATGAATGGTGAGGGGGAAATGGTGGGAAGGATCCTGCAAGCTTGATGGCTGAGTGTGCCTCCAACAAAGGGAGGGCGATACTCAGGCCAGGAGCTTACCGCCTTGACTTGGGCACAAACAAGCACACCACTTACGAGAAGAGAGACTTCATCTCTCTTGCTCCATACAACAAGAACTTTGAAGTTTCCAACGGCAAGGTTGAGGCAGCTGAGGGGATTGGTGACAAGCTGGTCACAGTGGGTGTCAACGGTGGAGATACCGACCTCAAGCTAGAGGGGGTGGTCTACTTACCCTCCTTCACAGCCAACCTGCTCTCCATCTCTAAGATTACTGACCATGGCATGATAGTGGTCTTTACAGAGAAGGAAGCGGTGATAGTTCCTACCAAGGACATCAACATCTCCTACTCTGCCAAGAAGGTTGTCGCACAGGTTCCTCGCCTTGATGGACTCTACGTCTTGTAGACCAAAACGACAACTTCTGCGGCTGAATCTTTGGTCCAGAGTGATGGTGAGGAGAGCAGCGATGCAGACTCAGATGAGGGAGGACATGTTGGAGCAGCGGAAGCAGTGGCATCAGATGATTCGGCAACAAAACCGCAAGCAAATGCAACCACCGCGGCTGTTCAATCTACCCTGTGCACTTCCTCCAAGAACCTGTGGCACAGGCGCTTTGGGCACGTGGGTCATCACACATTGGAGCTCATGGAAATGCAAGAGCTAGTGCGTGGGATGGAGCTAGGTGATGATGCAGAGGGAGACGGGATCATGTATGAGCCATGCCTTCAAGGCAAGGCGAAACGAAAACCCTTCAAGCGCAATGGCACGTGTGCTCTCGCACCCCTTGACCTCGTGCACTCTGATGTGTGTGGTCCCTTTTGCATACCGTCAAATGGAGGGAGCAGATATTTCCTCACATGCATTGACAACAACAGTTACAAGGTGTGGATATGATTTCTCAAAATGAAAAGCAAGGTGAAGGAGAATTTGCAAGCTTTTGTCGCTATGGTTGAGTGACAGAGTGGAAAGAAGGTGAAGGCATTCAGGACGGACAACGGGGGAGAGTACTAAGCCTCCAGGGAGTGATTCAAGACACAAGGCATTAGACACCAGAAAACTACGCCCTACGCACCTCACAGCAACGACTTAGCAAAGAGGATGAACCAGACGCTCCGAGGCATGACACGGTGCATGCTCTTTTACGCCAAGTTGACTCCTAGGTTCAGGGGTGAAGCAGCACGTACGGCTACCTATCTTCTGAATCTCACACCTGCAGTAGCTTTGCAAAGGAGAGGCAACAAGAAGTAGACACAGCAGCTGAAGACGCCTCAAGAAGCATGGTCAGGCAGGAAGCCGAACGCCTCCAATCTCAAGGTGTTTGGTTCCACTGGGTTTGCCAAGGTCCAGGCCGGTGAAGACCCTGGAAATCTCGATGCAAGAGCACGAAAGTGCATTTTCATCGGTTATGACATTGCCCACAAAGCTTATCGACTATGGGACCAAGGAGCCAAGAAGGTCATCCGTAGCAAAGACGTGGATTTCCACGAAAGGTCTGTGAGTAAGGGAGAGCATCTTGAATGCAAGAATACTCCAAAACAGGGAGAATGGCTCACTCTCCTTGAAGAGGGAAACAAAGCACCAGCACAATGGCATGGGATAGGTGCTGCAACAGGGAGAGGAGCTCATGAAGATGACATGGAGGAATCAGACTCTGATTCTGATGTATCCAATCCTCCAGAACATGAGGAGGATGCCTCTCACATCATCAACGACCAAGCAGACCTCCAGCCTCCACATCAGCAGCATCAGCCAGCAGGTTCAAGGAGCAGCTCACACCTCAAAGTACCTTGGCAGCATGACGACACAGATAGGGGTGAATGGATAGGCTTCAACTATTAATTCTTGGTTCAAGAGGAGCCAATGTCTGTCACAGAGGCACTCACTTGGCCTGACAAAGCAGAGTGGGACAAAGCAATTCGCAGTGAGCTCAGCTCCATCAAAGAGAATTGGACATGGGTGCTGGTGGACAGACCTGCCGGGGCTCACATTGTGGGGTCCAAGTGGGTGCTGAAAGTAAAAAGGAAACAGGATGGCAAGACAGAAAAGTACAAGGCACGGGTGGTAGCAAAGGGGTTCTCCCAACGGCCTGGCACAGAGTACGATGAGACCTTTGCTCCAGTTGTGATGTTTGCCTCCATCCGGTCGATGCTCGCCATTTCTGTTGCAGAGAACATGGAGGTCCACCGATGGATGTCAAGAGAGCCTTCCGTTACGGCAAACTTGACAAGGAGGTAAGATGGAGGTTCTGGAGGGGGTTGATGCTCTTAAGGGCAAGGTGTGCAGATTGGTGAAGGCACTCTATGGGTGAAAACAAGCGCCAAGACTTTGGTACCAGGAGATGGACACGTTCATGGCCAAGGAATCCTTCATGCAGTGCAACAATGACCCTAGCTTGTACGTGCATGAGAGTGACAAAGGGACTATGTTGGTCGCCTTGTACGTTGATGACCTCATTCTATGCTCTTCTTCGATGCAGTTGCTAGACGATCTCAAGGGGTAGCCGAGTAGTAGATTCGAGATGAAGGACATGGGTCCTCTTGACTTCTATCTTGGAATTGCCATCAAGCGCGACAGAGCAGCAGGTACCATGAGCCTGAACCAGACAAAATACATTGACTCCATCCTCAAACGATACGGCATGGCAGATTGCAAACCTGCCAGCACACCCATGAGCTCGGAGTGCAAACTCTCCACCTCCATGTCCCCATCCAATGATGTGGAGAGAACCGACATGCTGCGCATCCCATATCACTCTACAGTGGGCAGTCTGATGTATGAGATGGTCACCACCCGAGCAGATGTAGCCCATGCTGTTGGGCAGGTGAGCCGGTTTGTGGCCAATCCCGGTCCACTACACTGGCAGGCCGTGAAGCGCATCATGCGCTACCTTCAGGGGACGCGGCACATGGGGCTCTAGTTTGGAGGCATCGCTAGATCCGCGTCACTCCCTCTCATGTGCTATACCGATGCTGATTGGGGAGGGAATATCGATGACAGAAAGTATACCTCCGGCTTTGTGTGTATGTTGAATGGAGGTGCAGTCAGTTGGGCAAGTTGTAGACAAGAATGTGTCTCTCTGCCAACAGCTGAAGCTGAGTACATCGCCTTGGCTAAGGTGTATAAAGAGATGCAATGGCTACAAAGCTTGCTATCTAAGATGAAGGCATCACAGGTAAGGGTGACAGTCATCACGATTGACAACATGAGCGCCATTGACATGTCAAAGGACCCCGTCCTACCCAGGCGCACAAAGCACATCAAGATCCGCTACCACTACGCTCGAGACTTTGTCTACAAGCACAGAGTGGAACTCAAGTATGTCGGTACCAAGCTAAACCGGGCTCACATGCTTACAAAGCCACTGTACAAGGATCTCCACCAAGCGTGTAGGCAAGGTATTGGCATGGTCATCCAAGTGATGATGAATGATGATGGGCACTGACGCAATGTGCAAGGGACAGATTTGTTTAATGTTTTTGCCCCTTCTTCAGTGTTGTAGGAAGAATCAGGAATGCGCTGCCCCTTTTGGAGTTATGACCCCTAGATCCGTTGTAGCGTGACTCAACTATTCTCTGCCTCTTGTGAGATATGACGTGTGAGTACACCATGTGGGTGAGTGGTTACCTTGGCCATTTTGTTGATTTGGCCAAGTGAGAGGTCATGAGTTTGATCCTGGCCTCATGCACATCTTCTTTGCTGTGGAATCTTCCAAGAAAGAACTTCCGCAGCTTCTTGGACGCTACATGGTTGGTCTGTCACCTGGACACTAGGATGCTTATGTGTCAAGCCCACAGTGCAAGTCTATTGGTGATGTGGCTGGTTCAGGCCACTTCCCAGGAATGAAATATTGAGTTATAGAACTGGACAGACAGCTATAAAGGGACTTGTCTTGCATGCTCATCAATTAACCCTTGCTTGATGCTCTCTTTCGTATTGACAACTTGAGCTCTTCTTGAGATGTAATGCTAAGGCGTTAGTACTCTTGAAGGTGAAGTGTATGCCTGATTAAATTTGGGGTGCATGACACCTGTCAACAAAGGAAGAAGGCCTGAAAAACTTTGTGAGTTTTTTAGTTTGACGGCTTCTCTGCCAGAGGTGGTCAGTGTCAACCGGCCTGAGGCAAACGGACTAGAAAACAGGGCCGACACAATAGCACCTGCCGTCCGATCCTAGCATTTCAGCCAGGAGAAGCACGGTTCCACACTGAGCAGTTCCTAGGCAATCACTTGCTAGCAACTGTGTCCACTTAACACTTGGTCTCTTTCGCAAAAGGTGCTAGTTAAAGACTATCTCCTGGGGCTTAGACCAACCAGTGTCTTCTTTATACTGTTCCTCAGTTGGACAACTCTGTGAGGAGCATCTAAGGCCAGATTGTGTAGTTAGAATGAGGAATGAGCCTGGTACATAGGCCTGGCTTCTAAGGTGTGTGGGTAGTGGCACTTTTGGGGTGGTCACTCCACACCACCTCACCAGTCTGCCAATTGGCGCATCCACTGACCGCCAAGTGGCGCACTCTCCTCATGCATGGAGAAATGTCTAAGAAACTTCCCCTGTGCTCAAAAGGTCAAAACCCTTCTGCACACATCAAGAATCGATCGCATGACCTCTTGTTCCTAAGTCCAACATGGCATCCGTTGCGCTACACTTTTGGTGTCTCGCTTGGACTTGCACCACGAACAAGGTTTGGGGGACTTACTCCAAGGGAGCAGTACATGCCCAACCTGTCCGTCAAGCCATAGCAGTGGTCATGGGGCATAGAAGAACAACAATCTCTCCCTTGCACCTTAGGCCACCTGCTGTGGTAGTTTTCTTTGGCATGAACTTGTATCTCTAGGTTGTGTTTGTGCACGTCAACTTTCTTGGTCTTTAGTTCTCATCTCTTGCATCCACCATGCCGACTCCTCGAGCACCTGCAACATACAAGTCGCTGTCTAGCGGCTTTGTCAAGAAGTCCGCAAGCATTTTCTTGGTTGCTACGTGCTCCAGTTCCATGACACCCTTGGCGACAAGATCACGTGAGTAGTGGTACCAAATATCGATGTGCTTTGTACGCCGGGGGATCATGTCATCCTCTGTCATAGCGATGGCACTTTGGTTATCGATGTGGATGACCGTTGGTTCCTCTTGCGGTGCCTTGATCTCATCAAGCAAACTGCGAAGCCATTGCGTTTCCTGGCACACTTTGGAGAGTGCAATGTACTCCGCCTCAGTAGTAGAAACCGAGATGCAGTCTTGCTTCCTTCTTGCCCAAGAGACCGCACCACCGTTGAGAAGACAGACAAACCCTGAGGTGGACTTCCTGTCATCAATCAGTCCTCCCCAGTCCGCGTCACTGTAGCATGTCAGTCGCAGCAAGTCTGATCCTTCTAGACCTTCAAACCGAAGTCCGACGTGCCAAGTCTTTTTTAAGTAGCGATAAAATTTGCTTTACAGCCTGCCAATGTTCTGGCCCAGGGTTGGCCACAAACATGCTCACATGACCCACCGCATAAGTAATGTCAGGTCGCGTTCCCACCATCGCGTACATGAGGCTCCCAACGGCGGACTGGTACAGAATGTTTTGCATCTCCCGCGAGTCTGCCTCGTTGCTTGGTGACATCGAGGAGGAGAGCTTGCAGTCGGAGGGCATGGGGGTGCTGACGGGTTTGGAGTCCTCCATGTTATAGCGCTTCAAGACGTCCATGATGTACTTGGTCCGGTTGAGCTCGATGGTGCCTGCTTTGCGGTTGCGGTGAACAGCAATCCCGAGGTAGTACTCGAGAGGTCCCATGTCCTTCATCTTAAACTTGCTGGCCAAATTCTTCTTGAGGTCCGTAAGGGCCTCCTGCGAGGAAGAACACATGATGAGATCATCCACGTACAACGGCACGAGCAGCAAGCCACGTTTGTCCTTTTGCACATAGACGCTGGGGTCATTCTTGCAATGTGCAAAAGAGATCTCATCCATGAAGCTGTCCATCTCCTTGTACCAGATCCGTGGGGCCTGTTTCAGCCCGTACAACGCCTTCACCAGCTTGCACACCTTACCCTCGGGTGCTTTGACACCTTGAGGTACCTCCATTAGCACCTCCTTGTCGAGCTTCCCATAAAGGAAATCTGTCTTCACATCCATCTGGTGGATCTCAAGGTCTTTGGCGACAGCGACGGCAAGCATGGACCTGATTGAGGCAAACGTGACAACCGGTGCGAAGGTCTCATCGTACTCAGGCCCTGCACGCTGTGAGAATCCTTTCGCCACGATTCTTGTCTTGTACTTGTCGATGCTATTATCTTGCTTCCGCTTCAACCTGAGCACCCACTTTGTGCCCACCACGTGAGCGTGAGCGGGTCTGTCCACCAGCACGCATGTGCTATTTTCTTCGATGGACGCGAGCGCGCTGTCCACTGCCTCCTTCCACTTGGCCGCATCGGGCCTTGCCAGCGCCTCAGCCACAGTGAACGGCTCTCCCTCAGCCAAACAGGAAGAGCTCAGTCCAGTCCAGCTCCCGATGTCAGCGTCGTACTTTGGAGTTTGTTTTCTTTGTCGTGTGCTGCGACATTGCATTGCTGGTGGATCTTCACAATGCTGTTGCTCCTGTGCTGCTGGCTTTCCTGAAGTTAAGTTTTCTTCTTTTGAAGACCCACTGGCCTCCGAGCTGTTTTCAGAGGCCTCAGACGTCTCCGACTCAGTGTTGGAGCTCGCCGCTGCGTCAGCCTGCGTAGCTGCTCTCCCTGCCACACCACTGTTCTTCACGGCCTGCTGTACTGGCACCACTTGCCAGTTTTTGAGAGCTTGATCTCTTGACTCCAGCAGCACCAACCACTCTCCCTATTTTGGAGCTTGCGTGGGATCAAGCATCTGTTCCTTGCCTGGTTTCCTTTCATCAAAGGTTACATCCCGGCTGGTGATGAGTCTTCTTCTTGCCAGGTCCCACAGGCGGTAGGTCTTGTGGGCCATCTCATAGCCCACCATAACGCACTTTCGCACTCCTGCATCTAGCTTGCCGGCACCCTCACCCGCTTGGATCTTTGCCCATGCGGTGCAGCCAAATACTTTCAGGTGTGATGCGTCCGGCTTCTTCCCTCACCAAACTTCTTGTGGCGTCGTTTGTTGCTTTCCCTTCTTCTTTCCGCTCCTGCCCAGAGCAGCCGCAGGAGTGAGGTTGACAAGATAGCCTGCCGTTCTTGCCGCTTCTGCCCAGAACCGCTGTGGAAGCTTTGCATCGAAGAGCATGCTACGCACCATACCGAGGATGGTCTGACTCATCCGTTTGGCAACACCATTGCTCTGCGGCGTGTAAGGCATTGTGGGCTGGTGGTTGATCCCATGTTGCCGCAACCAGCCCTTGCATGCCTAGTACTCTCCGCCGTTGTCGCTTCGCATCGCTTTGACTTTATTTCTAAACTGCCGCTCCACCATGGCGACAAATTCCTGCAACTTTTTTCTGACCTCTCCCTTTGCTTTGAGGAAGAAGATCCACACCTTGCGACTGTGGTCGTCTATGAAGGTCAGAATATACTTGCTACCACCATTTGACGCCGTGCGAAAGGGTCCGCACACGTCGGTGTGAATCAGGTCAAGGGCTGATTTTGCGCGGCAACCATTGCGCTCAAAGCGCGTTCGCTTGGTCTTGCCTTGGAGGCAAGGTTCAGACAGGCTGCCACACCCAACTGCATCCTTCTTGCGACCATCCATGCCACGGACTAGCTGTTGTTGCTGGATGACTTGGAGCGTGCTGTTTGCAACATGCCCAAAGCGTCTATGCCACAGATCAGCGTCTTCGTCTTTTGCGGCAAAGGATGGTTTTTCAGTTTTCGTTGGTGTGCTCTCCTGCGTCGGTGTTGAGACCACTGCCTCCGCTGCACCCGCATGACCCTCGTTTTCCGAGCTCTTTGCTGCCATTGTCTGCAGTATGTAGAGTCGGTCAACCCGTGGAACCTGTGCCACGAGATCTTTGTTGGCGTAGAGGACCTTGATGTCCTTGTTCCTGGCAATGACCGCCTTCTTCTGTGTGAACACCACCGTCATGTCGTTGTCCGTTATTTCTGACCCGGACAGAAGGTTTGCCGCAAAGGAGGGCATGTAGACCACGTCACGTAGCCGTAGATCCTTCTCTGCACCATTGAGGCTGATGCTCACCAGCTTGTCGCCCACGCCCTTTGCGTTCACGACGCTACCGTTTGCGCATCTGAACCGCCGATCGGTGGGGCCGATGGAGACAAATCCAGCCTGGTCNTTTTTGACACGGACAGAAGGTTTGCCGCAAAGGAGGGCATGTAGACCACGTCACGTAGCCGTAGATCCTTCTCTGCACCATTGAGGCTGATGCTCACCAGCTTGTCGCCCACGCCCTTTGCGTTCACGACGCTACCGTTTGCGCATCTGAACCGCCGATCGGTGGGGCCGATGGAGACAAATCCAGCCTGGTCGTTGCTAGAGTGATGATCGGTGCCGGAGTCAAGCCCAAAAGCTCCTAGCCTGAGCAGCGCCGATCCTTTTGCTGGAGGCGTGCTCTGTGCCATCATGTTGGTGGCTTCTTTGCCACCCTTTTTGCTGCCTTTGTTCCCACCGCTTCCGCCGTCTTCCTTTTTTGGCGACCTGCACTCTCTTGCCCAGTGCCCAGATTCGCCGCAGATGTGGCAGTTACCCTGTCGTTTGGGAGCCTTGCCGCCATTGTTTCCTCCGCCACCACCGCTTCCACTGCCGCCTTTCTGACCAGAGGCTGACCCTTTGCTCCCGCAGCCACCGTAGCGTGCGGCATAGGCTGAGAAGCTAGCCTCACTTCCACCGCAGCGCATGGCCTTGTTTCGCATGTACTCGGACACTGCCGAGTACGTCAGCTCATCCTCCTTCCAGCCGCCCATGACGGTGATCATTGGGCTCCAGCTCTCCGGTAGCGCCATGAGGAGGATCATGGCTTGCATGTTTATCGTCAAGGTCCTAGTTCATCTGGCGAGCTTTGCCAAGGAGTCCTTCAAACTCCTGTAGGAAATCAGGGATTGATTTGCCCTCATTCACCCGCATGCTGATCAGCCGTTGTAGAATGAATAATCTGTTCGTGAGGGAGGTGGATTGGTGCACGTGCTCGAGCTTGTCGTAAGCTTCGGAAGCCAGCGTGTACCCGGCAATGATGGGAACATATTTCTTGGCTATTGCGTTGCTGAGAAATGACATGACAATATCATTTTGATCCATCCATGCCTCATGCTTGGATGTGCCTTCCGCGGGAACCTGCTCCTCTCCCTTTAGTAGCTTGATGAACCCGCGCACTTTCATCACCAGCTTGAACTGCCATCTCCAAAGGGGGAAGTCAATCCCCTTGAAAATGGGGATTCCTCCCAAGGGTCCA
The DNA here is from genome assembly GCA_023375785.1 of Penium margaritaceum. NCBI lineage: Eukaryota > Viridiplantae > Streptophyta > Zygnematophyceae > Desmidiales > Peniaceae > Penium > Penium margaritaceum. The sequence goes on from SZWC01000740.1 coordinate 135,306, forward strand.
AGACCTTACGGCAATGACGTACGGCTCACATTTGCTCCAGTGGTCTGCCCTGTGGTAGCCGCTGTTGAGTTTGAGGACTGCCCTGCCGCGGCGCCCACTCCTCCCGATGGGTCAACCATTTTTGTTGCCCTTATTTGCTTCCCACATCTCTGCTGCGTTGAGGCTGATGTGGGCTGATGTGAGCTGATGTCTGCTACCGGTTTTAGGATGCAAATCCATTGCTTACCCCTCCAGCTGATGTTCACCTACACACAGAGAAGATATCTACACCGACACACCCAGGGTCTTGCCACCAAGGGCAGAGCTTGTCCTGGTTGGGACACAAGGGTCGTGCCTCCAAGGGCAGAGCTTGTCATTGGTCCCTATGTGCTGAGTGTAGACCAAGCCCTTGGAGCTGATGAAGCTGATGGAGCTGATGGAGCTGATGGAGCCGGCGTGCGCACCTTGAGAGAGCGTACCAGAGTTGAGCGAAGCGTGCCTTACAACTGGTCAGCGTGGGCCCATAACCCTTTGTCAACCGGCCTGAGGCAAACGGACTAGAAAACAGGGCTGACACAATAGTACCTGCCGTCTGCTCCTAGCATTTCAGCTAGGAGAAGATATCACCCTCAGGATCACGGTTCCACACTGAGCAGTTCCTAGGCAATCACTTGCTAGCAACTGTGTCAACTTAACACTTGGTCACTTTCGCGCGAGGTGCTAGTCAAAGACTAACTCCTGGGGCTTAGACCAACCAGTGTCTTCTTTGCACTATTCCTTAGTTGGACAACTCTGTGAGGAGCATCTAAGGCCAGATTGTGTAACTAGAATGAGGAATGAGCCTGGTACATATAGTCCTAGGCCTGGCTTCTAAGGTGTGTGGGTAGTGGCACTTTTGGGGTGGTCACTCCACACCACCTCACCAGTCCGCCAATTGGCGCATCCACTGACCGCCAAGTGGCGCACTCTCCTCATGCATGGAGAAACGTCTAAGAAACTTCCACTGTGCTCAAAAGGTCAAAAACCTTCTGCACACATCAAGACTCGATCGCAGAACTTGTTGTTCCTAAGTCCAATATGCTATCCGTTGTGCTTCACTTCTGGTTTCTCGCTTGGACTTGCACAACAAACAAGGTTTGGGGGACTTACTCCAAGGGAGCAGTGCATGCCCAACTTGTCCGTCAAGCCATAGCAGTGGCCATTGGGCATAGAAGAACAACAATCAGCTCGGTTGCTAACAGAGCCGACCCGAGGTCCTTGATCTGGTAGGCAGCATGCAGGAGGTCCCTGACCTACTGGATGGGAGCTGCATCCCGTGACGTTATGAGCAGGTCATCGATGTAGACCTGGACATTGACAAAGGTCTCGCCTTTTGGAATGATGAACAGTGCGGGGTGAACAGTGCTACAAAGGAGGCTATCATTGAGGAGCGTACGACTAATCTCCTGATTCCAGTAGCGGGGTGACTACTCAGGCCATAGAGGGCCTTTCGTAGCTTTTAGACCTTGCTGGAGCCATCATCAAAGCTTGGAGACTGTGTCATGTACAATTCTTTGCCTTCTAGTGTGCCATGAAGAAAGGCATTGCTCACTTCCATCTGATGCAGCTCCCACCCATGCTGGAGAACCAGGTTGAACCACGCCTGTCTCGTGGAAAAAAAAGCGATCGATGCAAAGATCTGGTCATAGGCGATCCCAAGGACCTGAGGAAATCGCTTCGTTGTAAGACGGGCCTTCCACCTGTCCAGGGACCCATCCGGCTTCCACTTGCGTCGGAGGACCTTGTTGGCGCCGATGGCCTTTCGGCTGGGGGGAAGGTTGACAAGCTCTTAGTCCTGATGTTGTCGAGTGGCGGCGACCTTGTCGGTGCATGTACCCTCTGAGTGTGCAGCCTCGAGAAAGGCTCAAGCCTCAGGAAAGGTGGCTGGATCCTCCAGGCATTTTATGGGTCAGATTCTGAGTGTGTGGGCGTCTTGCGCCCCAGGTGGTGTACATGTGACCGTGATTGTGAGGGCATATTGATGCTCTTGATGGAGCATTGCATAGCCCAAGGCTGACCTTGGATGTACGTCAGTGATGACTGCTAGAGTAGCCAAACCAAGTGTTTTTAGACCAGGGTCCCCACTCATGACTCTTGTAGTGGGTCTGTTGGGAGAGAACCGCGTGGGGTGACAGGGGGTCGTGGTACGATGAGGTGCCAAGCGGTAGCATGTGTGCTTACTGACGGTCTGGGTCGGAGACTCCCGCCCCGGCCATGTGTGTAGCGTGCCGGCGCAGACGGGGCGGCCGGCTTGGAGGTGCCATCGGACGCACATTGGGCAGCTGGCCCGGAGGGGCTGGCAGACATAGATGGGGCGGCCGATTGTAAAGGTGCTAGCGGACACAGATGGGGCAAATGGCTTGGAGGGGCTGGCAGACACGGACGCGGCAGCCCGCGTCCGTGTCTGCCAGCGGACACAAATGGAGGAACTCGCTTGGAGGGGTTGGCGGACATGGACAAGTAGCCAACGCAGAGGTACCAGCAGACGCAGATGGGGCAGCTGGTCTAGAGGGGCAAATATGGATGGGGCGACCTGCGCACAGGCGCGAGCACAAGAAAATGGGGCAGCTCGTGCAGAGGGGCATTCTGGACACGGACGGGACAGCCAGCGCAGAGGTGCTAGTGGACGCTAATGGGGCAGCTGGCGCAGAGGGGCTGGCGGACACGGACCGGGTAGCCTTCACAGAGGTGCCAGCGTACGCATATGGGGCAGCTGGCCCAGAGGGGCTGGCGGACACGAACGGGGCAGCCAGCCCAGAATTGCCAACAATCACAGATGGGGCAGCTGGCCCGAAGGGGGTGGTGGACACGGACGGAGCCGCCAATACAGAGGTGCCAGCAGGCGCTGACAATGCAACACCTGGATGTGGCTGGACAAAGGACGGACTAACCACTCTACCACACGACGGGAGGGACATCGACGCGTCGGAGTGAACGAGGTCTCGGCAAAACAGGTCCTAAAAGAAGAGAGCATCCTGGGACTCGACGATTGAGTGTCGGGATGGATCCCAGAAGCGCCATGCCTTTGTTTGATGCGAGACGATAAGAAAGGTGGAGGGTCGGCTGCGAGGCTCAAATTTGCGGCCTTGGCTACCCAGTCCCATATGGGAGATGGCCAGAGGTCAACGCGCTCGCCACACCAGTACTTGTACTGTGTGGATTAGCGGGGAAGAGATACGCGGGGAATCCGGTTCCAGAACCACGTCATGTAGATCATGGCTTCGAAGTAGAAGCCATCGGAAATACCAGACTTGACGAGCATGGTGCGGACATGGTCAGCCATGGTGCGGTTCCACCGCTCAAAGACGCCGTTGTGGGCTAGCGTGCAAGGCGCCAACGTCTCATGATGTATGCCACGAGAGGCAAGGAAGAGTGTGGTCTCCCCCATAAACTTGCTACTACAATAAGAGTGGAAGCGATAAAGAGGGTGACCACACTCCCGTTCAGCATGGATGAGCTAGTCTTAAATGGTATGGGCAACATCGCTCTTCTGTCAAATACAGAAGACCAGCTGTAGCGAGAGTAGTTTTCGGTGAGGGTTAAGACATAGTGACCGTGGTCCCCGATGGACTCCGTCGGGAGGGGACCATGGCATCAGGGCAGACGCACGTGAGGAGGACAAGGGGTAGGTAGACCAATGCATTTTCCACTGAGCACACTCAATGCAATTCGTGGGACACGGAATTGGAAAAGAGAATGGATCTATACCAGTGGCAGGCTGCATGCGGAGCATGCTGTCAAAAGAGACAGAGTGGATGTGATAGAGGCGGCGATGCAAGAGACTTGTGTGCTACGGAGAGAGTGTGCTGGTAACAAATTCGTGTCCTGTTTTGGCCAATGGGGAGGGGACAGAGGGAGAAGCGGACAAGCGCGCCACGTGCCACAAGTTGCCACGGGCGGTGGCATACAATACGACGCCACCGGATGGACAGAAGAACATGGTGCCAACACCACGCGAGTATACTACATCCATGCTCATGCCGTCAAGGGTAGTGACGGACAAGAGGCTGAGCTTAAGATCTGGGACAAAGAGGACATCAGTCAAGAAGACATCCCCAACGGGACCCAAGAAATTAACAACACCAATGCCGCAAACAGGTAAAACCTGACCAGAGCCTGTCCGAACCCCAGAGACATCGGTAACATGGTCAAGGACACTGAAGGCCTCGCGTGAGGCCGTCATGTGATGCGTGGCCCCGTAGTCGATGATCTAGGTCTCGGCCGGATTGTGGACCGGTGTCGCCTGGTCGTTAACGGCTACATGGCAATGGACAAGGGATGCGGACGCGGTGGACGAGGGTGCAAACCGGGACTGCCAGTCATCGAACCATGAGCCATTATCATGAAGAGGAGCAGGTGGGGAGGGCACGACAGAGAACGGAACGGGCAAAAGCATAGGGCACGACTATAGCTCAAACTCTGTTATGCATGGCACGGCAGAGGCACCAGCAACGATGCAACTCGCACTTCCCTGGGAAGAAGAGCGAGTGCGATGAACTGCTCCAACTGACGCTCACGAGTGGATGGCCTGACGGAGTAGACCGACTGTGAGGTGATGGCACCGGAGTGAAGGAAGGAGGAGGGAGGCACCATTGACGGAAGAGCAGGCACCAACGGTTGCGGATGAATCTGCTGCTGAGCTGTCGGAGGGTGAAAGGGAGCGGGTGGTGTGGACACAATAGGAGCAGAGATAGTCACCGCAGCGGTGGCGAGGCGAAACTCATGCTAGTGACACATGGTGGCGATGACGCACGCCTTGTCTGTCGAGAGCGGAACGTGTACCATCGGTGTCCTGCCTGGCTATTGTTATGGCAGACTAAGCTGCCGCCACTGGGTCCGCTTGACTGTTGCCATGGGCCCTTCTCCTTCTTGCCCCTAAGTTTCTTGTTGCCGGTTGATGAGGCGTTGGAGGACGCAGCTACTATGCGGGCGGCAACAGCCATTGAAGCAATGGTAGGAGAGGTGAGGGCCTCCGTCCGCTTGATGCGGGATTCGTGAAGAGCTTCCTCGATGCGAAGAAAGAGCTCGTATGCCCAGGGCATGAGGGGGCCCTAGGCAGCCATCACAGCAAGAATGTCATGGGTGTAATGGATGAATGCTTCGGTGAATGCGTCGGTTTTGCCGCGCTTGGTGACGAGCACAGATAGAAGGGGTGGTGCAGCGGTTCTCAAGCGGCGAAGTATTTCCTCCGCCCGTTGCCCAATAGGAGGTGACCGTCTCAGTCTTCCCCATATGGAGGGAGTTGAACTCCTGAAGTAGGCGGTTGGTCTCTACCTTGTTGGAAAGACGATAAGGGGGCGTGATGATGTGCCACGTCGTTGGAAGGTCGGGGAGACCGCCAGTGGAGAAGTTGCCAAGGAAGGGCTCAAGAGCAAGACGTGAGGCCGGAGTGGCGACCGAGGCAAGGGAACGTATAGCACGATCAACATCATACACATGGTCGGCCTGGGTGGAGTCGTAGGGCAAGGCGTAGTATGGCCACAGGCCTTCACTTTGCAACCAGGTGCGAAAGCTGAGCTCCCAGCTTCGGAACTACTCGCCAGCCTGGAGTGGCAAAGGCGGGTTTCAAAGTCCTTTGGCCTGTGGCCAGCACCCAGAGCAGGGCCTAGGATTGAAGACACAGTTTGACTTTGGCGTAGGATATGCTGCTACACCAAATGCTATGTAGCAAAGGAAATGGTAGGAATAGCATTCTTGGGTGGAAGGAAGGGTAGCAATTGCTGATGCTGTGCCACTGTTGTAGTAGTAGTTGTGTCAGCAACTACAATGATGCTACTTGTTGCATCAGGGTTGCGAGCTGCTGGCGTATGGCAGCTAGTAGATTTGTGGATCCAGCAAGGCCAAAGACAAAGCCTGTAGGGTGTTGGTGCTACTACGACTGTTGTTGATGGTACTTCTACTGGTGCAACTATTACAGTTGCAGTTTTTGGTGCGGCTGCTACTGCTATGGGTGCTACTACAGATGTTGTGGTTGCTGTTGCTGCTGTTGTAGCGGCTGCTGTTGCGGCAGTTGCTACTGTTGCTACTACTAGAGCCACTGATACTGTGATAGATGCTACTACTGCAACAATGGTAACAACTGCTGATATTGTTGCTGTTGTAGTTGCTGTAGTTGCTGTAAAAGGGGGAGGTTCGGTCCTCTAGTAGAGGAGGACCCCACCCCCCACTTTCCTCCATGGTCCTTGTTTAGTCCCCGTTTTTATTTTCTTTTTCTTGTTGTAGTAGGTGATGACATCAGTAGCGATGCTAGTGCTAACGTCAGCTAGTTTTGGCTGACGTTGTTGTGGTGGCTGTTGTTGCAACTACTGTTTCTGCTGTTGATGTCAGCGGTTACATCAGAAATGATGTCACCGTAGTTTTGTTACGTGCTACGCTATTGTTGCACGCAACTACTGTTGTTATTGCATTGTGCTATAGCATGCCACTACCATTGTTATTTCTGCTATAGCCGCGCTGTTGAGTGTTAGAACAATTGTCAGTGATGCTGCACAAGGATGCTACGTGCTACTGCTGCTGTAGCAACTACTATTGCTGCTGCGTTGCGGCATGCTGCTGCTGCCGCTAAAGCCGCGATGCTACGTGCTGCTATGATTATTGGTGTAGTCGATGCTCTTGCTGTGTTGCTACATGCTGCAGCTGCTGCTACAGTTGCTATAGCTAATGCTTCTACGATTGTTGCTGCGAGGGTGGGGGGCTTGCCATCGCTCTCAGCTGTGGTCTTCTTGCCTTTTTTTTTCTCACTTTTCTTCACTTGTCTTGTCACTAAGTGCTGCTGTTGCTGCTACTCGTTGCTGCAACTGCTTGCTCTTGCTACCGTTTGTTGTTACCGGTGCTTGTTGCTATTGCTCCTCGATGGTACTACTACTTACTACTACTACTTGCTACGGCTGTTGTTGGCCGCTGTTGCTGCAGCTTGCTGCCGCCGCTGCGGGCTACTGCTCCTACCACTACGAGTTGTTGCTATTGCGAGCTGCTACTGCAAGCTGCTGCTGCTGCTCACTGCTGCCGTACCTCGCTACTGGTGCTTGCTTATACTGTTGCCTGCTGGTGCTTCTACTTACGCCGGCTGGTGCTGCTGCTTCTACTTGCTGCTTGCTACAGCACGCAGAGGGGAGGGAGAGCAAGGAGGTCACTTCCCTAGCGGTATCGTTGCCATGTGTGTCAACACCGATCCAGCATCAGGCAGCTGTGTCGGCTGAGAGTCCACCATTACTACTGCCGTCATGGGGTCAGTGCTGCTAAAAAAAAACCGGCAACATTTCCCTCGCGTCGGGAGCGTTTTGAAGACGCCACCCAACAGGTCGACGCTGCCGGAAAAAAACCGGCAGCATTTTCTTTACACAGGTGCGTTTTGGGGACCGCCGACATTGACTGAGCCTGTTTTGCTGCATCTGTTGTACTCAGGCTCAGATACCAAGCTTGAAACCTGTCAGCAGTGTGTTGGTTCATTAGCGTCAGTGTATGCTTGGCCCCACACAAATTGCTTTGCACTACTACCCTCTTCACACTGCTTTTGACAGTTTGTGAGTGAGAGACGCACGCTGAGGAGTCTGTGCCAGACATTCAGATAGAACAGGAAGTAATTGATTAGTAACTAAGAATGAGCAACAATGGGAGGCCCTTCCAATTTCTAGCTCCCCACCAGCTCTGTAGAGCTTGTTACTCAGTTTCTGAGCCAATCAGAAAAACGACCTTTTTTCTGGCTGGCAGGGTTTTCTCGGTGAGCCCTGCCAGACAACTGACACCCCAAAACCTGGCCATCATCCGTTTTGACTGATTGCTGGATCATACCATAATATGCATGCTGTAAACGGAGTCGTGGGGTGAGAATCACCTAGAAAAACAGCAACAATGAGTTATAGCTGCCGGAACCCAAGCTGCGACTACACTAGTCCGCGGTCCCAACAGTGCCCGAATAACATGAAACTTGGAACCTAAGGAGAGCATGGCGCTGTAGATGCAACAACACTGTCAGACCCAGCACTGGATGCATGTAGACAGCATATGCAGCAAAAGTGACTGCCGACGGCACGACTGCCAAGGAGGTCTGCCGATGGAGCTGAGCATGTTGGAGGGAGGAGGCTCCAGCAAGATGCGTGTAGGCCTCAGCGTGCGTCGGCTCCACCAGATGACACTCAAGCAGCGTCGTGTCTCGCAGTCAGTCAACTTGACGCTGATGTACACAGGCCAGGAGGACACCATGGAGTATAGTGAGAGATGCGTGAAAACCAACAAGAGTCGCGTCAACATTCCCTGTCCTTAATGCCTGTTGCCGCATCAGAGACTTGCATGCGCATGGATAAGAGTCGAGTGGTCACAGTAGTATGTGGACATGCACAACAACACTCCCCCATTATTGGAGAGCAAAACGATTCATGTGCATACAGATGCTGACAAAGCCACAACAGTGATACAGACCAAACAATGCACAGAGTAGGCAACAACATCGCAATTGGTCCATGAGAGATGAGGTAACACCAGGGGGTGGGCGGAGTCCCATAGAACGCACGGCTGCATGGAACTTGGAACGACCCAGTGTCTTCGTCAGGAACTTTGGATGCTATACTTTTGTGCCGACAAAGACCCAGACCTTCCCACGATGTACTAGGTCACACACAAAATGGTGCTCAATATTGATTTGTTTTGTGCGCGCATGGAACATACCTGAATTTTTGGCAATGGCCAACGTGCTTGCATTATCACACTCGAGCACAACAGGAGGAGCAAACTGATAAAGCTCACGCAGCAAGAGTACCAGCCACACACTCTTGGCAGCGCGAGTGCTGAGAGGGTTTTACTCTGCCTCAGCCGTGCTGCATGCAATGCAACCTTGTTCACCTGTGTGCCAAGAGAAGGGTGTGACGAGAAAAACTGTATTCGATACGGCTCTTGCCATCCAGGCTCAAACCCCCTCACTCTCAATGTATGTGTCGAGGACCACTAAGACCTGCTCTCTTTAGCACAGACCGACAAGGGCAGTGGACATGATGTATTGCACGCACCAAACACCAGCCTCTAGCACTTGCTTGCACGTAGCCTATGAGTACTATGCCGGTAGGTTTACTGTGAAGGGAGTATTGTCAGGCCATGTTGGTGTGGCAAAGTACATGAGCGAGCCTGTGACTCAGAGTTGCAAGGTCACATCAACCAGCTCCCCAAGCTGAGCTGGGTCGTCAACGTTTAGGGTCTCCTTCCGGGCAGGTGTGAGTGGGATAGAAGTGGTGCAAACTCCAGCAAGAAGGTCTGTAAAGTGCTCCCCCATGACAAGTGCATACCTCACTGATGAACTAGGAGTGTCTTACGTGCACGTCCCCACTCGATCTCCATGCTCAGAAAAACCAAGGCCTCGCCCAAGTCCTTCATCTTGTAGGTTGCATGCAGGACAACCTTGGCAGCCTTAACAGCACCTAGGTCTGGCAACACAATCAGGAGGTTTTTGACATAGAATAGGATGGCATTCAAGAATTCAGGAGCTCGTGAGACAAAGAGGGAAGGATTGGCCTTGCTTTGGATGTACCCGGCTTGCCTGAGCGAGCCTATGATCTCTGTTTCAGGCCATACAGGACCTTTCGCAGTTTGGCAACTGCGGAAGGTCCTGTATGGCCTGAAACAAAGATCATAGGCTCAATCACCTCGTGGAGAAAGACTTTGTTGATGTCCATGTGGTGGAGCTCCCACTTGTGTTGTGCCACCTTGCTCAACAAGGTCAAGGCGGTGGTCATGCGGCCAACTGGGGAAAGGGTGTCAATATAGTCAACACCTTTGGCTTGCGAGAACCCGTTCGTGGTCAAGCGGCCCTTGTAGCAATCCATCAGGCTTCAGTTTCTTCCGTAGGAACCATTTAGCCTGCACGGTCTTGCAGCATGGTGGCACGTCCACAAGCTCGCACACAGCACGATGGTTGATGGGCTCGAGTTCAGCCTGGCATGTAGTATGTCAGAGCTCTGCATCAGGCCCGTTAAGAGCCTCGTGAAGAGTGGCACGGTCCGGCGGCACGTCTGTCATGCAGCGTGTAGCGAGTGCACACGCAGTTGGCGGAGGTCCGACAGTGACTGTAGAATTGGCTGTGCCATGTGCCAGCTCACGCTCGTGTGTGAGAAGAGCGGCACCAATAGCACAGGCCGGGTGGACCTCAACGAGCCCGTGGGTGCTCAAACCAAAAGCTCGTGTGCCCAGGTCACCATTGCACACGTTGCGGGTTGGGTGCGGGCGAAGGCATCCCCCAGGGACTCATGAGAAATTCCCGGACTGTTTGGGCACAGGAGGAGGGGTAGAAGGCAGTGCCGATGGCGACGTAGGAGGAGGAGACAGAGGAGCAGAGAGCTCGCTTCCACAGGCAAGTAGCGTGGAGGAGGGGGATGGAACTGTAGGTGATCTAGTAGCAGATGCCTCACATGTGGGTGAAGGGGACGGGGAGACAGAGGGTGCAGACTGCGGCACCGGAGACACATCAAGAGGGGGTGGAAGCCCAGGGGTTGGTGACACAGAGGGGTCAGCTGCAAGAGTACATATCGCTTGTATGGAGGGTTGCATAGTGGACTGGGTCGATGCAGGCAGGACAGGTGACAGCGGGGTCTGCGGGACAGGATGTAGTGGCACAGGAGTAAAAGGGCTGGTAGAGAGAGTCAGTCCAACAAGCTCCCCCATGCGACGAGACTTGGCATGTCCCGGAGAGTGGGCAAACCGTAGCGCGTGGTTGCGTATAAAACCTTGTATGTGAGGTACTCCAAGAAGAGCGCATCACGGGACTCCACAATGCAACAACGATCTGGATCCCAAAATCGCCAGGCCTTGGACCATGGGGCGACCCTGTCAAAGGTGCATAGGCATCCGCGTGGGACAAGCTCGGTCCCAAGCTGGTCAAGTGTGAACCAAACCTAGGCAAGGGAGCCCTAGGCTCGAGCATGCTAAAGGCCGGCACGACGAACAAACCAGTGCTCATAAGGGGTTTGGTTGCTGGGAAGGGGACTGTGGAGAATGCAGTTCTAGACCCAGGTCATGTAAGCCAAGCCTTAAAAATCAATGGATTCAAGAAGCCCACTGTCCATGTGCATGGAGCAAACCACTTTGATGGTGCGGTTCCAGTGCTTGGAGACGCCATTATGTGGGGGGTGGGCGGGCACGGAAAGATTGTGGAACACACCCAGCTCGGCAAAGTACCGCGCCATGCTGACCAGAAACTCGCCACGACAGTCAAAGCGGAACGTGTGAAGGGAGTGTTGGGACTGGCGGTCAGCCATGACAACCAAGAGGCAAACCGTGGCAACAGCATTGCTCTTTTGCCAAAGGCAATATACCCATTGCATGCGAGTAAAGTTGTCGATGATGGTTAGGATATAGCGTCCCCTGTCTTCCTGGAACTCCACAGGGAGGGGCCCCAGGAGGTCAGAATGAACCAGTTCAAGAGGGTAAAGCGCCCTTAAGTAAGATAGGGGATAAGTAGACCGATGTATCTTCCCTTGGGCGCATGGGAGAAAACCGGTCTTAGGCAGCACATCAGAAGATGCCACGTCAAGACCGAGCGCAGGTTTGTCACATGTGAGGTGATTGACGGCATCAAGATGGACATGGCAAATGTGTGTGTAGGAAACGTTGGTGTTCAGGTGAGAGAGTGCCCGTGGAAAAACCACGGGCGAAGGGAGAAGGAGGAATTTGTGAGAAAGAGACTACAGAGTCAGCAACATGATACAAGTGATCAACAAAACTGCCACTGAGGACTACCTCATGCATGGCTGCGACGAAGATGTTGGAATGACTTGTCAAGCCGTGTCCTTGGACCAAACGGACATGACGGGACTGAGCAAGAAAAAGTCACTATGAGGAGAAGTCATGAGATGGGTGGCACCAGAATCAATGGTCCAGGTGCCACTCGGTTCACGACCATTCGTCAACATTCACCATTATACCACAAAACAATCTACCTATGAGGGAAGAAAAGTAGAAGACTTAGGATGATGAAGAATAGAACAACCCATGACTTGTCAAGCCATTGGATGTTATCAGGTCCATCCTCATAACAGGCCAACTTAGTTCCCCTACAACCATCCTCACGAGCAACAGACATGGTAGGAAAGGTTGTTGGTGAACCACTCAGTTGTGAAAACACACGTTCACCTCCCTGAGTATGAAGTTTCAGAACTTGACAAAGTTCCACAATTGTGCCATCTCGAGGGTCCAATTTGTTGAAATAGTATGCAGCTTTTCCACTGCCTAGCTGGCTAGCCACACATACAGACAAGGCATGCACTGCTCTATAGAGTACGTCCCCTTGGTTTGTTCTCAGATGGGCCAGGAATGCACTGCCCATAATGGGTATGTCCCCTGTGGCTCATCATTGGAACCATACCTTTTTGACTTGGTTGAATAGGCACCGGAGTCTCAAATGAGAGGTCGCACGTTCAAGCCTCGCAACGGCTGCAATTTTCTTTGTGGCCCAAACTGGGACAAGACGCTTCTAGGAAGCTTACTAGAGCCTGCCTTGAGGATGACACTTGGCGATCTAAGGACGCGCCAAGTAGGACTGTAGGTTGAGGTTGACTCCAGTGGAGTCACTACAAGCAGAAGCTTTAGCAAAGCTCTGCAAGTATAAAAGCATGTACCTTGCATGCATCCATTTACAGTTCTTGCCTTTGAGACTCCTCACAGAGTGTCCAACCAAAGGTAGACATTGAAGACCAACATGCGGACTTCGTGAGGTTGCAAACCAAACGAACGTAAAGTCTGGATCCCTCGTTCGAGGGTGATATGTTATCTTGGTTGCAATACCAAGAGCGGTTGGCGGCCTCCCATGTTGGGTTCCGTTTTCTAGACCATTGCTATTTGGCGCATTGACAAAGGGTTATGGGCCCACAGTTCTAGTTCTAAGGCACGCTTTCAAGACCGACTAGCGTGTGGTCTTGCAGGGCGCACAGGTACAACAGGAACACGAAGATCGGACGGCTCCAATTTGCTCCATTGGCTCCAGCGGCTTCTTCAGGTAGGGTGTACGTACGTGGCGGACTAGGGGAGGAGGAACAGCTCTGTCCATGTTGGACAAGACCCTTGAGTCCCAACGGGATTAAGCTCTACCCGTTTATAGAAGGTGGTACGACCCCGAGTCCGTTCTCTCACGACGGCACCATCGCCTTAGGCTATCATCAGCGGGAGGGGTATGCAACGGAACCAACTGCACCATTGACAACGGTCGCAGTCAGCAGCGTCATCATCCTCATCGGCCTCAACAAACCAGAGTAGCAGCAAAGCAGTGAAGACAAGCAACCGCAGGAAATGGTGGATCTGACTCAAGCCCGCCTTGAGGCAGGTATGTCCAAATTCACGGGGACAGGGTTTCCCTTGTGGAAATGGCAGTTTGAGATTGTCATGAACGTGCGTGGCTACCTCGACATCCTAGAAGGGATCGAGACAGCACCCAACGATGCGACCGTGACAACGCACGCGGCTCACCTTGCAGCATGGATGATGAAGAACAACATGGCTCTTGCCATTCTTGTGACGTCCATCAATGAGACTCAACACTCCCACATCACAGGATGCTCGTTAGCTGCTGAGGCCTACGCAAAACTTGCACGCGTGGATCAAACAAACGCCCTAGCAAACCGACTCTGCATCTTCCAAAGGTTGATGTCGATGAGGGTGAGCGAAGGAGAATCGATACCCGCATTTTTGCAATCGACAACATGCTGGAGGAGGTCCAGCAAATGGAATGGAATCTTGACTCCAACATGCGTGCCATGATCCTTCTAATGGCACTCTCAAAAAGCTGGGGGTCCTTGATCACCGTATTTGGCGGTTGGAAGGAGGCAGATCTGATGTACGAGGCTGTCGCCGAACACATCCGCAATGAATCCATGTGACGCAGTGGCAGCGAGGCAAGCATCTCAGCCTATGCCTCTTGCTCCGGTGGACAAGGTGCAAGCTCTCACAACAGCGGAAGCGGTGGCAGTGGAGGGAAAGGCAATGGTGGGGGGAAGAGTTCCCAGAAGCCCCGCAACTGTCACAACTGTGGCAAGGTTGGGCACTGGGCTAGGGACTGCCGTAGTTCAAAGAGAGAAGGCTGGAACAAAGGTGGAAAGGAGAAGAAGGAGCTCACCAACATGATGGCTATGGGACTGCCCATGAAGGGCGCAGCAATCCTTTGGCCCGGGGCATTCGCCCTTGACTCGGGCACCAACCACCACTCATCAAAAGAGAAGGGTGGATTTGTCTCCATGGCCAAATCTGTCATGCGCATCAAGTGTGCAAACGGTGGTGTCGTCCAAGCCATGGGCGAAGGGGACAAGGTGATCACGTTCAACATAAATGGTGCGGAGAAGGCAGTCAACCTTCAAAAGGTAGTGTACATGTCCTCCTTTGCAGCCAACTTGCTGTCTGTGTCACAAATCACTGACAACAACATGACAGTGGTGTTCACCAACAAGGAAGCGGTGGCCCTAAAAAACGAGGACATCCAGATTTTGTACACCAAAGACGATCTCATGCTTCAAGTTCCAAGAGTCAAAGGCCTCTACGTGCTTCAAACCAAAGTCACCAAGGTGTTGGATGAGGGACTTGCATGTGCCACCAAGACAGTGGCACCGGAGCCAAAGGATGCACCACCNGGAGAAGGCAGTCAACCTTCAAAAGGTAGTGTACATGTCCTCCTTTGCAGCCAACTTGCTGTCCGTGTCACAAATCACTGACAACAACATGACAGTGGTGTTCACCAACAAGGAAGCGGTGGCCCTAAAAAACGAGGACATCCAGATTTTGTACACCAAAGACGATCTCATGCTTCAAGTTCCAAGAGTCAAAGGCCTCTACGTGCTTCAAACCAAAGTCACCAAGGTGTTGGATGAGGGACTTGCATGTGCCACCAAGACAGTGGCACCGGAGCCAAAGGATGCACCACCTGCGACCGCTGCGGCCGCCACATCAACCAAGGACACTGACGCTGAGCTGTGGCACCGGCAATTTGGCCGTGTGGCCAACAGCACGCTACGGAAGATGCAAGAGCAAGAGGTAGTCCGTGGAATGGAAGGGCACACCATGAAGCATGGCGGAGGGTGTGCATTATGTGAACCATGCCTCCAAGCGAAGGCAAAGAAGAAGCCGTTTGGGGGAGGAGATCAACTAGCAGAGCATGTCTTGGAGCTCATACACAGTGATGTGTGTGGACCCTTCCGCACACCGTCTAACGGAGAAAGCAAGTACTTCTTGACATTCATTGATGACCACAGCCGCAAGTTGTGGATCTACTTCCTCAAAACAAAGGGAGAGGTCAAGGAGAAGCTCTTTGAGTTCGTCGCCATGGTAGAGTGGCATATTTCCAAGAAAGTGAAGATGCTCTGAAGTGATAAAGGGGGTGAGTACAAGGCATACAAGCCTTGGCTCAAGCATCATGGCATCTGCCACAAGCAAAACATCCCTTACAACCCCCAAAGCAACGGCGTGGCCGAGTGGATGAACCAGACCCTAATCGACATGGTGCGAAGCATGCTCTTCGATGCCACGCTCCCACCTCGCTTTTGGGCAGAAGCAGCAACAACGACCTGCTACCTCTTGAATCTCACACCAGCATCCGCCTTGCGGAAGTGTGGAAAGGAGTAGGACATGCAGCTGAAGACCCCACAAGAAGCATGGTCAGGAAAGAAACCCCACGCATCTCATCTGAAGGTGTTTGGGTCAACTACATGGGTAAAGATCCAGTCGGGAGAAGGTGGAGGCAAACTTGACGCACGTTCCAGGAAGTTTGTCATGGTTGGGTACGACACATCACACAAGGCCTATCGGCTTTGGGACCAGGCAACAGGCAAGCTCGTGAGGAGCCGCAACGTCGTGATTGACGAACGCACCCTTGAAAAGGGAGAGCTACTGGACCTGAACCTTGCTCCCAAAGCAGGAGAGTGGATAGTGTTGCTTGAGTCCTGAGACCAAGCACCCGACAACTGGCTCGCTTTGCCAAAATGTGGTGGGAATTGGAGAGCAGCTGTGGAGGATGACCCAGCATCTGACGTGGACGCGGATATCGCGGCTTCCAGGGCTTCCGAATCTGACTTGTAGTCTGACGACTCTTCTGACAACGACGACGACGACGACAAACCACCACATGTGGAAGCACCAGCACCAAAGCAAGAAGCCGCACCACTACCACGGCGCAATTTGCGACCAAATAGAGCACCTTTGCGATATGAGGACGATTGGACTGGCCTTAGCTGGTCGTGCATGGCTCAGGGAGAGCCATCTACAGTGGCGGAGGCGATGAATGGCCCAGATGCGGCCAAGTGGAAGGAGGCAGTGGACAGCGAGCTCGCGTCCATTGCCGAGAACGGCACGTGGGTGCTGGTGGATAGACCCGACAGGGCCCACGTGGTGGGATCCAAGTGGGTCCTCTGAGTGAAGAAGAAGCAAGACGGCAGCATCGACAAGTTAAAGGAAAAGGTAGTGGCTAAAGGGCTCTCTCAACGCCCGGGCTACGAGTATGATGAGACGATCGCGCCCGTCGTGACCTTTGCCTCCATCCGCTCTCTCCTTGGAATTGCAGCCGCAAAGAACTTGGAGATACACGAGATGGACGTCAAGACAGCTTTTCTTTATGGCAAGCTCGACAAGGAAGTGCTGATGGAGGTACCTGAAGGAGTCAAAGCTCCCAATGGCAAGGTATGCAAGTTGGTGAAAGCACTCTACGGGCTGAAACAGGCCCCAAGGATGTGGTACAAAGAGATGGACGGTTTCATGACCGGTCTCTCCTTTGCGCATTGCCAAAATGACCCAAGCATGTACGTGCGCGATGATGGGAGAGAGCTGATGCTGGTTGCACTATACGTGGATGATCTGATCATCTATTTGTCTTTGATCCAACTGCTGGATGAGCTAAAGTGTGACCTCAACAAAAGGTTCAAGATGAAGGACATGGGTCCTCTCGAGGACTACCTCGGGACTGCCATCCACCGCAATCGAGTAGCAGGCACCATCGAACTCAACCAAACCAAATACATCGGCGAGATAATGAAGCGCTACCACATTGAAGACTGCAAACCTGTCAGTACCCCTATGACGACACAAAGCTAAAGGCCTCCATATCGCCAAGCAATGAAGCAGAAGAAAGAGAGATGCAAGACATCCCCTACCAGTCCGACGTGGGTAGCATCATGTACGCCATGGTAGGGACTCGTCTGGACATCTGCTATGCTGTGGGACAAGTGAGTACATTTGTGGCAAATCCTGGGCCACAACATTGGCAGGCAGTCAAGCGTATCTTGTGCTATCTACAGAAGACACGTCACATGGCCCTCGTCCTTGGAGGCCAAGAAGGAACGGACCCCCTTTGCCTGAAGTGCTACACCGATGCTGACTGGGGAGGAAATCTTGACGACAGGAAATCCACCTCTGGATACGTGTGCATCTTGAATGGCGCTACCATCTCATGGGCCAGTAGGAAGCAAGATTGTGTTTTCGTATCCACGACTGAGGTAGATTACGTTGCTCTGTCTCAGGTGTGCAAGGAGACTCAATGGCCGTGCAGCCTGCTCCGCAAAATGACAGTGCCACAGAAGGACGCCACGGTCGTACACGTGGACAACATGAGCGTCATTTCGATGGTTGAAGACGAGATCATCTCCCGGCGAACAAAGCACATCGACATACGTTACCACTTCTCACATGACCTGGTCATGAAGAACGTGGTGGACTTGCAGCACTA
Organism: Penium margaritaceum; assembly: GCA_023375785.1. Classification (NCBI taxonomy): domain Eukaryota; kingdom Viridiplantae; phylum Streptophyta; class Zygnematophyceae; order Desmidiales; family Peniaceae; genus Penium; species Penium margaritaceum. The sequence goes on from SZWC01000740.1 coordinate 153,001, forward strand.
CGGAACGAAGAGCATGCTTGCTGACTGCATGACCAAGCCGCTGGAGAGAAAATTGCACTATGCAGGCATTCGTGGATTCGGCATGAAGAGTGCCGCAGAGGAATGGTGAGCCCCAAGGCATTGATGGAGCCCAGTAAGCGACATATAGACAGAGGTGCAAGGGAGAGATTTGTTCAAATAGTATGCACCTTTTCCACTGCCTAGCTGGCTAGCCACACATACAAACAAGGCATGCACTGCTCCATGGAGTACTTCCCCTTGGTCTGTTCTGAGATGGGCCAGGAATGCACTGCCCATTATGGGTATGTCCCCTGTGACTCATCATTGGAACCATACCTTTTTGGCTTGGTTGAATAGGCACCGGAGTCTCAAACGAGAGGTTCAAACCCCGCGACGGCCGCAATGTTCTTTGTGGCCCAAACTGGGACAGGACGCTTCTAGGAATCTTACTAGAGCCTGCCTTGAGGATGACACTTGGCGGTCTAAGGACGCGCCAAGTAGGACTCTAGGTTGAGGTTGGCTCCNCAAACAAGGCATGCACTGCTCCATGGAGTACGTCCCCTTGGTCTGTTCTGAGATGGGCCAGGAATGCACTGCCCATAATGGGTATGTCCCCTGTGACTCATCATTGGAACCATACCTTTTTGGCTTGGTTGAATAGGCACCGGAGTCTCAAACGAGAGGTTCAAACCCCGCGACGGCCGCAATGTTCTTTGTGGCCCAAACTGGGACAGGACGCTTGTAGGAATCTTACTAGAGCCTGCCTTGAGGATGACACTTGGCGGTCTAAGGACGCGCCAAGTAGGACTGTAGGTTGAGGTTGGCTCCCGTCGAGCCACTACAAGCAAAAGCTTTAGCAAAGCTCTGCAAGTAAAAGAGCCTGTACCTTGCATGCATCCATTTACATTTCTTGCCTTTGAGACTCCTCGCAGAGCGTCGAACCAAAGGTAGACACTAAAGACCAACATGCGGATTTCGTGAGGTTGCAAACCAAACAAACCTAAAGTTTGGATCCCTCGTTCGAGGGTGATGTTTTATCTTGGTTGCAATACCAAGAGCAGTTGGCGGCCTCCCATGTCGGGACCTGTTTTCTAGACCGTTGCTATCCGGGGCATTGACACAAATCACCAGTGCTACCTGGTGAAGCAGCTGGATTTGCTTTTGTCTTGCATACGGTGCGTGCCTGCATGCGGACGTGGGTCCGCTCCTCCCCTCGTCCTGGCCTCACCCCAAAAAGGGGCAAAAGTCGACCATAGTCTCCCGTGGCATGGTGTACAGCAGGCTGTGTATTGCTCTTACTACTGTCTATACTTGGTGAGCATCACTAGTCTGGTACTAGTTGTGGTAGTAGGGCCCAACGCCCTCAGAGTTGGCCTAAACCTGGAAGAGGATCTCCTAACAATCAAAGCCCTTATTTCCATCATAACCGGAGGGAGGTTTCTCAAAGTCCTTCGGTTGTTGCTCCATGGGGAGGGAGACCTCAGGCTCAGGAGATGGCTGGCGAGTTACACAGAGACCACCAATGAGAGAAACGCCACCAATGGTGAACATTTGGAACAACGTGGTTGGTCTTCACGGTGAGAAGGTGGCAAGGTGAGAGGCTGGGACCCCACTTACAGCTCAAAAATCGCTCCTTAAGGATACGAATCTCATCTTCATGTGTGTCATCCTCCATCTCCTCCTCATCCCAAATGTCAGCATGTGATGAGGGATGCTGAGGCCACAGTGCTAAATAGGGTATTGAATACTAAACAGATGGTGGAGCTCGAGAAGGTCCTCTTGGTGTCAAATCTAAAGTCCCTCAACAACCCCTCAGTAACTCCATGGACTTAGCGCATCGGTCTTACACTGCTGCTGGTGGCGCACTTCATCTTGCGTCCAACAAAGCCCTTTCATCACGAGTGACAGTGACCATGGACTCATGATGCCCAAAGAGGAGGAAGAGGAGGGGTCCCCTAGCCCCTTGCCCTTATCACAAACTGAGGGCATCAGTGGTGCTAGTATGGATCACAACATCAACATTATCAGAATCAAGAACTGTTGGCGTTTCTCGAGGATTTGGAACCCTGGGTAAACATTTGGCTAAGTGTTGGTGCTCATGTCATCACTTATAATGATGATGTCAGCATGATGGTTGCCAAAACTTAGTGGAGTTTGGAGCAATTATTCACCAGAGGATGCTGAATCCAATGGAGGTGGTTGTGTGGAAAATAAAACTGGAAAAAAAGTCACCGGTTTTTTTTTTTTTTCAGTCCAAACCCCGGAAAAAACCTAGATCTGAGAACGTTGCTTGGTTTCATGGAGCCTACAGGGCACAAAATCAGGTGAGAGTGGATGTGATGGATAGGGTTTTGCATGAGATTTCCAACGAGCCCTTTCATGCAAAGAATGTTGGTCATATGTGGCAGTTGCGCTCTCTCACGTTCGGGAGGAGTGGTAGGTACGGACTGAGTAAAGCTTTTGGGAATCTTCACGGACCTCTTCTCAAAATCACGTGCCTCAACTGCTGCTAGAGAGGGATGGGAAAACCTTGGCTTCCCCGTGGTGGTGGCTTGATGATGCAGTTGCAATGGTGTCTCCGCTGCTACAATCTGCTATGACAGGTCACTATGGCTTGGTGGGTCCTCTGAAGGCCATGGCTTTAGCTCTGACTCTCACTTCCGCAGGCAATACTCCGTCTTTGCTATGCAGCTCAGCAAGGGATGCCTCGCCGCTCTGATACCATGAGAAAATTCTAGGAAGATTCCTAGCCTTGCTCCTGCTGACGTGGCGACACAGTCCAATCAGTTTGCGCACTAGGAAGGAAGCATGTGCAAGAAACATCAAGATTTAGGCTAGTGAGACACGCAAAGTCTCATAAGCTGCAAAATCTTAGTAATGTGTAGAGAGATGACAATGGACAAGCACATAGCATAATTACCTGCCACGGCGCACAGTGGGTGACGCACATGGAAGTGCCAGTTTTTCCTTAAACCGTGTTAATCCCTCATTGATTATGCTTCTCATGTGGTGGCCGTGAGTGCGTAGGACATGCCGGTACAGCGAGTGGAGGCAACGAACTGTGAAGGCACGCAACTCTTCTACTCATCACAGGTCGCCTGCATCCTGACCGCATGGCCCTTCCTTCGTTACCAGAGCTTGACTTCCTATCCTATACTTAGGCTTTATAGCAAACCTAGTTTTGGCCCCTAGGTGTAACTGATACATGCTTGCGTTTACTTATGAGGCCCATGTTGGACCTACAAATAAATGTTTAGGTAGGCCTAGACTATGCCACTTTGCAAGTGGCATAATGTGTACCCCTTATGGGGTGTGCAGATTTGCTCGCGCCCGTTTTTGGGCCTTCGAGGGCTTTCACCCTTGAGCGAGCATGCTCGCGGGCAAGCTTCACTTGCCGGTGTGACAGGTGAGTTAAATTAGTGACCTCACCCCCTAGCACTACACTTACTTGTTACTACGGGACTAGTGCTTTTTTTCATGAGGCTGCCATGGTGTTTTGGACGTGGCTTAGTGTAGGAGCCACCATTCCTCATGCCCTTCGTTGCAAAAGCTTCGTAACAAGATCCTCATGGTATTAGAGCAAGGTTCAATGGCTGAGAGTGGGGTATCGTTTCAGCACAAAGCAGAAAAGGGGGCAGCCGAGTAGAGCGCGGAAGTAGATCCGCACGGCTGCCATGAAGTCAGGCCGCCCGAGGCATAAAGCACGTCAAAACCGCACCCCTAGGCCGCGCCCTGTGAGTGGTGGCAGTGGGAGAGGGGGTGGTCCACATTTTGGGTGGAAAGGGGGCAAGGGGGGAGAGCCCAAGCGCTTCTTTACCTCTCATGAGGTGACAGCGGGGTCCCCTGGCTCTACAGGCGTCTGAGCAGGTCCCAGGTGGCCTGGCAACAGTTCCTAGGTCAATA
>SZWC01000740.1:165280-178034 GCA_023375785.1 Penium margaritaceum
CCAAAGCATTACTCACAAATCACTACAAAATGACAGACCTTGGTGAGGCGCGGAATTTCCTTGGCATGACCATCACGCGTGACCGCAGAGCACGGACACTGACACTTCATAAAGGTCGATTCACTGCTCATCTCACTGCACATTCTTAAGACTTGGTGCAGCATCTTTTGCGACAAACCACTCCCATGAGTCCTGACATCTACGCACACCTGCTAGATGCAAGCACCACAGACTACGGTCCCCACGCCAACCCTACACTCTACAGACAGATCACTGGCAGTCTCTCATATCTTGCCTCCACCACTCGTCTTGAGATTGCATGTGCAGTCAATGTGCTTGCTCAGTTCAGCCAGGAGCCATGTAGTACACACCAAAAAGCGTTGCTAAAGCTGCTGCGTTCCGTGTTAGACACTGTCGCTTTTGGTCTTGTGTTTGCCCCTACCACGGGTTCAGTTCTCGATGGCTATTGTGACAGTGATTATGCTCATGACCGTGCATCTCGCAGTCAGGGAGGTTATGTGTTTTGTGTGTGGGGCACCGCTGTGTCATGGCGGAGCACCAAATAGTCCTGTGTGGCATGCAGTGTGGCTGAGGCAGAATGCATGGCTCTGGGCGAGGTAGCATGTGAGGGGATTTGGCTTGCACGGCTGCTTGAAGAACTTGGCGTGCACACAGCTGCTGTACCCGTGCACAGTGATAGCCCAGCCACATGTCGCATCACAGCAAACAATTTTTTATTGCATCCATGCACAAAACACATCAGCGTCAAACACCACTTCGTTCATAAGGCAGTGGATGAGGGACAGTGGAGGTGTGTGCCATCAGTGGAAAGGCACAGTTGGTGGATTTTCTCACCAAGGCTCAATCATCCTCCTCTCTCTTGCTACAACTGCAACAACTGGGCTGCTTGCCTGCTGCACTCCCGTCCAAGGGGACGTGTTAATCCCTCGTTGTATACACTTCTCATGTGGTGGCCGTGAGTGCGCAGGGCATGCCGGTACAGCAAGTAGAGGTGACGAGCCGTGAAGGCAGGAAACTCTTCTGATCCTCATGGGTGGTCACCTCCATCCTGACCGCATGGCCTCTCCTTTGTCACCAGAACTTGACGTCCTATCCTGTGCTTAGGCTTTTGAGCAAACCTAGTTTTGGCCCCTAGCTGTAACTGACCTTTATGAGACCCATGTTGGACCTACAAATCAATGTTTGGGTAGGCCTAGACTATGCCACTTTGCAAGTGGCATAATGCATGCCCCTTATGGGGTGCGCAAACTCATTTGCACCTGTATTTGGGCCTTCAAGGGCTGTCATCCTCAAGAGAGCATGCTCGCCGGCGAGCCTCGCTCGTCGGCATAGGGGTGAGGTCGATTAGCGACCTCACCCCCTAGCACTACACTCACTTCTTTCTACGGGACTTGTACTTTTTTTCATGAGGCTGCCATGGTGTTTTGGATGTACATTGGTTTAGGAGCCACCATTCTTCATGCCGTTTGTTGCAAAAGCTTCGTAACGAGATCCTCAAAGCGGCCAAAAACCACTGATTTGGCCGTAACTCTGTGCATAAGCATCCAGACGCAACACCTTTCAAACCTAGAGATTCAGAATCTTGAGCTGGATGCTACAAATGGTCACATGTACAGGTCCAGCACTGATCAATGGACACACAATGTAAAGCATGCAAATTGGGTTCAAGTCCCAGTCCATCGATAAAATTTAAGTGACTGTACAAAAATTGCAGAGCACCCCAGCAAGCATCCGGGATGCCGTGGAATTTGTTTGGTAGCTGCGGGTGGGTTGGGCCACCACCCGTCTGTCCTTCAATGCCAGCTGGGTGCGCATCAGGGATCTGCACGAGCGTGGAAACGGCCAAGTTGTCATAGTAAGCTGCACAAACAGACGGGAAGGACTCACATCAAAACACATAGTTATGGTGAAAAAGGCAGTTTTGGTCCAGTTTCAAGACAGACTGGCATTGCGCGTGCATCACCTGCTTTACGCAGCGGAATGTATTTATGATGTGTACTTGTTAGCTGTCATTTCTTTGTGCATTACTAGGCTATTGGAGCTTACAAAACTTTGCGCATCTCCCTACCCTACCCTTTGATGTTTCTTGGACATGGTTGCTTGCTTGCTTGCTAGTGTGCTAACAGACTTGACAATGTTGCCACGTCAGCAGCACCAAGGCTAGGAAGCTTCCGTGCAGTTTCTTTTAGAATCAGAGCGGTGAGGAATCCATTGCTGAGCAACAAAACACAGCATAGGGACAGTTGTGACAGCAGCAGTGAGAGTCACAGCTTGAATCACGGTTCTGGGTTGTAGGTATGGTACACACCAAATTCCCGGATTTGAGAGAAAGATTCAACAATCCAAGAATTTCATAAGATTTTTGAATCCAATTCCAGGAAAAAAAATCATCCCGGATTTGAGAATCTAGCCTTTCCTCTCGTATATGGGGAAACAAGCAGAAGCTACCATAGATGTGTTCATCTCAACCCCACCCCCCCCTTTTTGAGACATGCATGTAGAAAATCATACTGTGATAAACATGCATAAACAAGCAGACTCTATATCATAACAATACAGGGTTGTGGTGTGTTATACTCAGGATTTGGCATATGAATGGTCAAAAGATGAGCAAATCCAATATCTGAGAACATTTTCAAAGTATTCGAGAGTCTAAATCTGATGCTTGGACTCGATTCGTTATTCCAAGTCTTCCAAAAGAATCACAAATGTGGCATGGCGTGCACCCTTAGTTGGAGGGAGCTGTCCCTAGTGTGTGTGAGAGACGACAGGGAATTTGCAGCGGAAGAACCACGAGTGGCAAGATGCCATGGATTAGGGTTTCTCTTGCAAGCTAGCTAATAGAGGCCATAAGTGCGAGTAACATGACACAAAGGAGCTAACAACGGGAGAGGAGCGAGCTAGCAAGCAGCAAGCTTGCTCTAGCTTGCTACCAACCCGTGTGGTGGATAAGAACCACCCAACTACTAATTTTTTGCAAGACAGTCAAGTATCTCACAGACTAAGACACCGGAAAAACTAGGTTTGTGTGAGCACCCGGCTCAAATCACATCAAACATGCACACAAGCACAAGGCATGAGAACACACAAAACAGGTGAAAATCTCTTGGTCAGTTCCTCCTAGAAGTGGTCCGTCGTACAGCCACTTCTCCACGAGAAAGTGGCGAGTAGGGCTGTCTCTCGCTAGTCACGCACCTGCATCAGTGAGGCAGGTGTGCCACGAGGCCAGGGGTCACTGTGTGGTACTGACACATAACCAACACTGCCCCATGACCCACTGCTGACATTTACAGACACTCACAGTCACAACACTGACGTCACAAGGAGTGACCCAACACAGGAATGTACACAAGCATTGGCACGACAGCTCGGCCAGGAGAATCACGAGTGCACAACAGCCCAACGATGTGAACTGCAGCCTTGAAAACATTGCTGCTAAGCGCCTTTCTGAGGAAATCAGCTTGTTGATGTTGGTTTTTAACCCACACATTATGCACATTGCCTGCAGCCATACACTACATGGTGTTCCACATTTTTATGCTTCGTGCAAGTGTGATGCATGCCGTGATGCTCAGGAATAGCTTCTTTGTTTTGATTGATGAAGCAAAAAGTGATGCACTAGATGGGAACACGCAACTATGAAAACAATCAGCAATGTTAGATGCTCTACCAGGTGCGTGCACTGAGTGCGACATGCTTGGATTTACTTGAGCTGCATGTCACACAACCATGCTTGCCACTTTTCCATGAGATTTCTGTTCCGCCAATGAGAAAAACATGGCTAGTGCAATTGAAAGTATCTGTATCATGCGCCCAATCACGATTACCGTACCCGACAACGACGGCCAATGGCTACCCCCGATAACACAGACTGACTCGGACAAGAGAAGGCACACACTTGAAAACAAGAAACGCGGCCTCCATGTGTCCTGCCCTTCCGTACTGTGAGAAAAAACCAAGAATGTTAATAGCAAAGGCGATGTCAAATCTCGTGGTGGTGGCCAGGTCTTGGCCTGAGGGTGAGTGTACACCCTCGAGGGTCCCTGGCAGTGGCTAGTTCACACCACCAACTGTTTTGGGAGAGACTGAAACTGGTTCCAAGGATGGAAGAAAACTGGTAAGAGAGTGTGGGGATAGTTTTGGCCTCAATTAACTGGAAATGAAACTCTTGTTTAGGGCTCAAAATTAGTGGCAGTTTATAACCACTAATCAAAGCTTTCCAGAACACCAAAGCATGCCAGATTTGAACCTTTCTAGCAGATTCTATGACTTCTAGAGTGTCCCTTGGTAGGCTGTCATTTTCCCCACCTGGAAAGGCATCCCTTCCCTCCTCTAGAAGCTTCTTCCCCTTCCTAGATTCCTTGGCTTGCTTCTAGTAGGAGAGAAGATATCCAGAAGACAAAGACACCTCTAGATGCCTTGTAGGACAAGTCACCTCTTCTAGAAGGTGTGCCTCCTTCCTGGACCCTCACCTAGCCTTCTCGAAACTCAAGGAGGAACTCTAGAGGTTGAGGTAGATTCCTGGCTTCTATTTTCCACCTCCATTCATCTTGTGGGACTTGAACCCGGGCCCTTGCCTCTAGAGGTGGACAACAGTAATCACTGGGCCACTAGGGCTTGTCTTTTTGGTGTTCCTTTTTGGAGTCACTCGTGCCATGGTGAAGAGCATCTCTCCAACAATCTCCCCCTTGTGCATCACCCATGGCAGTTGTCCATGCTCAACCTGCACCTCAAGAGGCTTGGGAAAGCCCAAGCTCCATGCAAGTAGCATCATCCCTGTCCTTGGGTTGTGCCTTTGTCATGGCATGAGCAAGCATTTGCCTTGTGCCACAGTGCACAAGAACCACATCACCCTTTGCAACAAGGTTTCATGCAAAGTGATGTCGGATCTTAATGTGTTTGGTCCTTCGGTGTAGCACAGGGTTCTTGGTCAGGCTGATGGCACTCATGTTGTCAACGTTGAGCGGCGTCGGCTTCTTCTGCGGCACCCCAATCTCCTTGAGAAATTGCCGCAGCCATAGCTCCTCCATTGTGGCTTGTGTGAGTGCAATATCATCTGCCTCAGTGCTGGACAGCGCCACACAATCATGCTTCTGGCTTGCCCAAGTAACCGCTCCATCAAGTACAAAGACATAGCCTCATGCTGAATTGCGGTCGTCAACATCACCTGCCTAGTCAGCATCGGAGTAGCAAACCAACTCGAGGGAGTCATTCCGGGCCCCCCCTCCAAACACAAGTCGTGACTGTGTCGTCTCCTTCAAGTAGCGGAGGATTCTCTTGACCACTTGCCAATGCAGCGGCCCCGGATCAGCAACATAGCGGCACACTTGTCCTTCCGCAAAGACAAGATCAGGCTGCGTCGCCACCACAGCATACATCATGCTGCCAACTGCGGACTGGTATGTTACTCCAGCCATCTCCTCCTTCTCGTCCTCCATTCTTGGGCCCATGCTCAAGCTCAACTAACATGTCGTTATCATAGGCGTGCTGATGGGGTTACACTCCTCCATGTTGTAGCGACAAAGCACCTCCTGCACATGTTTTTCTTGACTTATCTCCAGCGTGCGTGCTTTGCGGTAGCTCTTGATAGCAATGCCTAGATAGTAGTCTAGCTCGTCCATGTCCGTCATCTTGAACCGGCTACAAAGCTGTTTCTTCAGGCTCTTGAGCTCCTCCTCATCCGAAGACACGAGGATGAGGTCATCCACATAGAGGACGATAACTTGGTGGAGCCCCAGCTGCTTACGCACATACACGCTGTGATCTGTCTTGCAACGCTTGAAGCCAAGCTCATCCATGAAATTGTCCATCTGGAGATACCACATGAGCAGAGATTGTTTCATTCCATAGAGCACCTTGCGAAGGCGGCACACCTTTCCCTGCAGCGCATCCACGCCATCTGGCACCTCCATGTGGACTTCTTTCTCCAGGTTGACATTGACAAATGCAGTTTTGACGTCCATTTGATGGATTTCATAGTCGTATGCTGCTGTCACCAAGAGGATAGTGCGGATGGAGGCAAAATTGACCACTCGTGCAAAGGTCTTGTTGTAGTACTCCCCTTTTCTCTGGGTGTACCCTTCAGCCACCAGCCATGCCTCGTACCGCTCCACCTCACCCTCCTTCGTGAGCTTCTTCTGGAAGATGCACTTGGAGACGACAATGTTCTCGCCCTCTGGCCGGTCAACCAGCTCCCAAGTGCCGCTCTCCTTATGGGAGGCAAGCTCAGATCTCATTGCTCCCTCCCACTCAGCCACATCCGTCCGCTACAGTGCCTCCTTCACAGATTGAGGCTCCTCTTGCGTGAAGAAGGCTTGTGCAAACCCGGTCTAAATGCCCTTGTCGGCAGCGTACCTCTTTGTCCTTCATTGCACACGGCTGCTCATGCGGGGCTGTTGAGGTGATTGTTGTTGTTGCTGTCCCCTTTCAGCGCCATCCTCTCCAAGCACCTGCTCCCCCTCTCTTGGAGACCTTGGAGACATTGGTCAACTCCCCACCTCCACGCCCATCTCTCGTGCTTTGGATTCCTCATCCAAACTAGCCAGAATAAAGTTTTCTGCTTGCCCATCCCTTGGGCAATCCTCTCTGGTTGGTATTGATGCAAGGATGTCACCCTCATTCACTTCCTCCGGCATCTCCCCCTCAAGGAGTGGCAGCCACTCCCGCCTCTTGAAGCGACCTGCCTCCTTGTCCGTCCAACGACCTTTCTTGTCAAGTGTGACGTTGCAACTCTGCACAATCTGTTGCATCTTTGGTCAAAGAGCCGGTACGCCTTGCTTCCGCTCTCATACCTTAGGGAAATACACCGGCGGGTTCGTGGGTCCAGCTTGCTCCGTCCCTCACGTGCCTGCACCACCGCATGTGCAACACAACCAAACGTGCGTTGGTGACCCACCACTGGATTCCTCTCGCTCCACACCTCTTATGGATTCTTCCACACCTTTTTCTCCTTGTCGTTTAGCGGCTCGGTTGGTGTACGTTTCATTATGTACACCGTTGTCCATGCCGCCTCCGTCCAATACTGTTGTGCAAGGCCAAAGTTGCACAACATGGATCACACCAAGTTTAGGATTGTGCGAATTTCTCTCTCTGCAATGCCATTCTGCTGCGGGGAGTGTGGAGTTTTACTCTGCCATTCAATCCCCTTGCACTTCATCCACCAAAGGCAGCCCGCATATTCGCCGCCGTTGTCACTCCAGAACGCCTTCACCTTAAACTCTGTCTGCCGCTCCACATCTGCCACAAAGTCCCGCGTGCACACAAGGACCTCGTTTTTCCACTTCATGGGGTAGAGGTAGATTTTGCGGCTGTGGTCGTTGATGAAGGTAAGGAAGTAGAGGGCTCCACCAATGGAGCTCTCAAGTGGTCCACACAAGTTTGTGTCTACCACTGCCAACTTTGTCGATGCACGTGTCCCCTTGGCCACAAACGGCTACCGTGTCGATTTGCCAACGACGCATGGCTCACACATGGTCTCCTCGATTCCACCAAGGCCACTGATTTGGAGGCCCACACCACCTCTCTCTTTGCCATCTCTTTCACCGTTGATGGAGAAAAATGGCAAAAGTCGGCAGTGCCACAGGTCCAGGTCGCCTTCATCCTTCGTTGCAAGAATGGCGGCGTTGGACCCTGCCCGGTTGCCGAGGATCTCAGCACAAAGTAGGTACAAGCCTTCCTCCCTCTTGGCACGCGCAATCACCTCACCTTTGTCCACCTTGCGGATGAAGGCCTCCTTCTTCCTGAAGAGCACCTCAAGTCCCTTGCCAGTGAGCCAGCTAGCAAGTTTGCCCCAAAGTTGGGCATGAGGAGCACATCGTGGATTGTGCTCCTTACAGGTTTTCCGTCCACTATTGATTCAATGCGGGCGTTCCCCTCACCGGCGGCCACCTCTGTTTTGCCATCAGCCACCATCATATGTCTCTCAGAGGCACCGTAGGTGACAAATCCCGTCCTATTACATTGGGTGTGGCGGCCTGATCCGGAGTCAATGACGTCAACTCCCGGATCCTTCAAGTCAGTGGAGTTGTACGCCATGAGGTCTTGCTCGTCTCTCCTCTCGCCCCGCTGCGACCGGTTTTGCTTCTTCTTCGGGCAGCTGCGCGTATAGTGGCCCTCCTTGCCGTAGTTGAAGGACTCTCCCTTCTTGTCACCCTTCCTGGTCCCTAGCTTGGCACCCTTCCTCTTGTCGCCTCGGCCTCCACCTTGAGGACGAACGGTATACATAGACGTTGATGCCACTGCACTCCTTTGATCGCCACATTGCATCTACTTGTTGCGCACATACTCAATAAACTTTGGATACTTCATCTCGTGGGAAGGCTAGCCACCAAGGACTGTGACCATGGGGCTCCAACTATCAGGCAAGGCCAGAAGGAGGATCATAGCTTGCAGGTACGAGTCGACCTCCCAACCATTGGCCACGCACTCCGCTGCGAGTGACTCAATCTGCTGCATGATCTCCATGACATTTTTGCCTTTTTTGGCTCGGAGGGTGACGAGCCATTTGAAGATAAAGAGCTCATTGGCCAGGTTGCTTGACCGATAGAAAAAGCAGAGTGTTGATCATGCTACTGCGGCTAGGTTGCATCTTTGGATGTGCCCAAGTTGTGGCGGGCATAACGCCGACACAAGGAGCGCCGACGCCTTTTTGTTGCGCTTCTTGTATGCCTCCATCACAGTCTTCAGTGGAGAAGTCTCATCACCCTTCATATTCTCAATCAGTCCCTTGTCGTGAAGGAAGACCTCAAACTGCCACCTCCACAAGGAAAAGCCTGTCCCATTAAACTTAAGGACAGTGTGATTGCTCTCGTGCTTGTTGGCGGCCACGTCTTGATCTAGGAAGTGTAAACACAAGCTAGCTTGGGACCTCTCAAAGGCCTGGGCCCATAACCCTTTGTTGGCCTGAGGGTAAGTGTGCAGCCGTGAGGGTCCCTAGTAGTGTGGTGTTCACACCACCAACTGTTTTTTGAGAGAATAAAACTGTGGGGGAAACTGGTTCCAAAGATGTCAGAAAACTGGTCAGAGAGTGTGGGAATAGTTGTGGCATCAATTAAATGGAAATGAACTGCCTTTCAGGGCTCAAAAGAAGTGGAATTTTATAGCCACTGATCTAAGATTTCTAGAACGCCAAAGCATGCCAAATTTGAAGCTTCCTAGCAGATTGTATGACTTCTAGAGTGTCCCTTTGTAGGCTGTCCTTTTTCCCACCTAGCAAGGCATCCCTTTCCTCCTCTAGAAGCTTTTGCCCCTTCCTAGATTCCGCAGCTTGCTTCTAGTAGGAGGGAAGGTGTCCACAAGAGAAAGACACCTCTAGATGCCTTGTAGGAAAAGTCACCCCTTAGAAAAGGTGTGCCTCCGTTCTGGACCCTAGCCTTCTAGAAACTCAAGGAGAAACTCTAGAGGTTGAGCTAGCTTCCTGACCTCTATTTTCCACCTCCCTTGAAGGCATAGCAGACATTTATTTTGTGGGACTTGAACCCAAGCCCTTGCCTCTAGAGGTGGAAACCATTAACCACTACACCACTAAGGCTTGTCTCATTGGTGTTCCTTTTTGGAGTCACTCCTATCATGTTGAGGAGCATCTCTCCAACACCACGTACATCAGCAGACTCCATGATTGTGGAGCTTCTTCAACTACTGGCCCTTCATACCTCGGCAGGTGTGAATGTGTTGTCACATTTAGGTGGTCACGATATAGATTGTCCTGGTGTGTGTTTTTCTCATGATGATGCTTGTGGGGGAGTTTATTCGGCTTGTGATGAGGATGGATCTGATAGTACCAAATGGCTTGATGAGTCATAGGTCTGTACTATTTGACATTGTCTCAAGTCTTTTTTTATACGTTGAACAGAGGTGGAGTGTCTTGTGGCTTGCTATTGAGTGTCGATGACTGGTCGTGAGCCAAATGATGCCTAGATCATTAAATCTGGTGCCAACAATCCCATGACTTGTTGTCGTAGTGATTTCTTTGTATTCGGTCCCGTTGCATCTGTCCAGTCTATTCGCACAAGGTCTGGTCAGTCATTGCCTGTCCAAGGAGTCGGGGTGGTGCAGTTTGATGGTCTGTCTAGCCCCTTGCAGTTTCCACTGTGTTCTTTGTCCTTCGTATCGTGTGTCTCGTTGCACTCCATTTGCTTCTGCTCGCTCCCCCTATTCAGTATGTGTACTTATCAATTGTGTTTTCTCCCTCAAGAACCAGCAGTTGCTGCATCTTTACATCTTCCATCTGAACTAGGACATCATGTCCACGCTGATTTGAACTCACCCAGCCCTCATTCTTCATGCGGCTTCCTTCAAGATGCCTCACAAGAGCTATTGTTGTGTTTGCGCCCAAGCCAAGATGCATTGCTTCTCTAACCCTGAGCCCATTTCCTGGGAACTGCATCCACTAGATTTGTCCCACTTGGACCTCCTCGGTCCTCTCCCAGTCGAGTCCTTCGCAAACTGGGGTCAATGTGTTTTCACCATGACTGATGACTTCACCCGCATGCAGTGAATCTACAGCCTCTATGGCGTGAATGTTTCCATCCTAGCAATGTGCCTGTGACTGGTGATAACTGAGCACAAGTCTCGTCATACCCTTCACACTTTCCTTGCGGATTGTGGTGACAAGTACTTAGACAAGATGGATTCTTGCTTTGCTGAGCATGTTGCCTTTCACCAGCACTTTGCTCTCGCTACGCCACAACACAACAATGTGTCCGAGCATTTGAAGTGCACCATTGAGGATGCGGTTTGTGCCATGTCGTTTGTGTGTGGTCTTCCGTAGTCCTTTACGGTTGATTGCTTCTCCTACATGATGCGGGTTTTAAACCTCCTGCCGAATGGTCCTCTTCCGGACCATGTCATGCCGTACAAGCTCTGGTTTGGCCATCACGGTGATCTTCATCTCACTCGCGTTTGGGGGACCATAGTTTACATCTTGTACACCGAGGACCAGCGTGGACCCAAGGTCTGACCTTTGGGTTGTATGTGCCCCTTCCTCAGAACCTCCCCATTATCAAAGGCCCGGCACTTTTGGGACACTTCTTGTCATCACATTATCAAGCCTTGAGACACTCAGTTCTGTTATTGGCTCACTTTCCAAGACCTGTCCACCATTCTATTACTGGCCGTCAACCACGTTCCTACCTGTTTGGCTTCCCAGCAGATACGGGAGTCTACAAATGGGGCCGTCCGGGCCTCCTCACCTCTGGTGCGGTGTCCAAATGTTGACGCTTCTGACCATTTTGGCTGTGGGTCCAGTAGCCTCATCATTTCCCTCTGGAACACTTGATCCCATCCAAGTGTCAGTCCCCTCTAGCACACCTGATCTCGTGCACATGTCAATCCCATCAGGCACACCTGATCATGTGCCTACGCCAATTCTCTCTGGCACATCCGATCCCGTGCCGGTGACAACATGTCTAGTTTCACCTACTCATGTGCATGCACATGCTTCCCTTGCATTTGATCGAGTACCTGTAAATTTTTCTCCTCCACCTTCTTCCCTTCCCTATGAGTTCACTGCCCCACAGCTGTGGCCCAGGTGTTTGCTCCGTAGTCCAAGGTGACCACCTGAGCATTAAGCTACTCCCAGGAGCCCGGTGAACGTCTTCGACCATTGGGCTCTAGGGTTCAACGGACTACTGACTGAACACCTATATGTCTAACTCTCAATGTTCAGAGTGGCGAGCCTGGCACAATGACCCTTGGCTTGACTTTCCAAGCAGACAACAAAGAGGTGCACCCAATGTACCTTGACGACCACTAATTGGTCTCCTCTGAGTTCTCGGCCACCTGCAATGTCACAGCTGATGTTGTCTTTCACAGATTGAGTCCGGAGACATGCATTTTGGCCACCCGAAGCTCTCCTTCAATGGTGCTTGATCCCATCACCTTGAAGGAGGCACTCTCGGCTGAAAATCAGAGCTTTGGCATGCTGCTTGTGAAGATAAGCTAAGAGCCATTCATGAGCACAGTGTCTATGAACTTGTCGACCTCCCGGCTATGCGGAAGGCTGTATAGGCCAAGTGGGTCTTTTGCAACAAGGTGAAGCCTGATGGCACAATGGATTGCTACAAAACTGGCTTCATAGCTAAAGGACTTGCACAGTGTTAGCTACTGAGATAACCACCTCCGGCAGAGAAGCCACGAAACCGAAAAGCTCACAAAGGTTCTTACACCTTCTTCCTTTGCAGGTATGTGTCATGCACCCCAAACTTAATCAGGCATACACTTCACCTTCAAGAGTACTAGCGCCTTAGCATTACATCTCAAGAAGAGCTCAAGTCGTCAATACGCAAGAGAGCATCAAGCAAGGGTTGATTGATCAGCATGCAAGACAAGTCCTTTTATAGCTGTCTGTCCAGTCCTAGAACTCAAAAGCACATTCCTGGGAAGTGGCCTGAACCAGCCACGTCACCGATAGACTTGCACTGTGGGCTTGACACATAAGCATCCTAGTGTCAAGGTGACAGACCAACCATGTAGCGTCCAAGAAGCTACGGACTTTCTTTCTTGGAAGCTTCCACAGCAAACAAGATATGCATGGGGCCAGGATCGACCTCATGACCTCTCACTTGGCCAAATCAACAAAATGGCCAAGGTAACCACTCACCCACATGGTGTACTCACAGGTCATATCTCACAAGAGACAGAGCATAGTTGAGTCACACTACAACGGATCTAGGGGTCATACCTCCACAAGGGGCAGAGCATTCCTGATCCGTCCTACAACACTGAACAAGGGGCA
>SZWC01000740.1:199984-214293 GCA_023375785.1 Penium margaritaceum
CCCTCCCTCCTCGCTGAAGCGAGGGGTGGTTGCGCACCACCCCTCGCATCAGCAAGGGCTGGCCGGCGGCCAGCACTTCGCTGGCCGCCGGCCAGCTCGCTGCCGGCCGGCTGGACGGCCGGCGGCCGGCCAGCCGCCAGCCGCCGATTGCAGCCTCAGCCCGATCGGCGGCTGAGAGGCCACGAGGGCCTCGAGGGCAAGGCCTCGTGGCCTCGTGCCCTCGCCTCCCCTTGCCCTCCTTGCAAAACAAGCAAGCAAGGACAAGGGATAGGGGGAGCGAGGATGAGGTCGAGAGAGAGCTGGCGCGAAATCGCCAGCATGCCTCGCACGCGACGATTTTGTGCCAGAACGGCAAAACGTAAATCAAAGTTTGTTCTCGACAAACTTTGACATAAAACAAACGGAATAGCTTGTGCAAACACACGAGTTCGAGGTAAAAACCCCCGGTTTGGGTCCCAAAACTAGGGGTTTGGTTAAAAACGGAAATGGGCCTTCGGAGACTCAAAATATTCCAGTCTCTCTGCTCTGGGTCGTTGATGACGATTACCCCTCAGTCCTGCAAAGGGGGTAAACCCCTCACGCGGACTGAGAACGCCATTCTGCGAACTCCGACGACGACTTCAGAGCAGGAGCTGGAGACTCGACACGTTACAGTGGTTCTCAGAGCCAGACGACCCTCGCGACTAAGGGTTTGACGGAAATGGCGGCTACGTCACATATAAAACGTCGTTGACAGCTACAAGGAGCAACAGAAGCATCATAAGGGACTGCGGCATCTACAATTCACGGATTGATGCGCCGTAAAGTGCGTTAGAGAGGTTGAAAAAAGCTCTACTTGGTGGAGACTCTTCCTTTGAGCCTTTCTTCACATCCAGAGGGCTAGAGGAATTTTGTGGGACGGGATAGGGAGTTCCAACCCTCAAAAACCACAAAATCCACCCTATTGTCCTGGATCCTTCAAAATCCCTTCATCCAAGAATTGGGGCAGCGGCCCTGCCCAAGTTTAGGGACTCTCACGGCCTGAGAGCACCCTAAAAAGAAGTAGGGTAACACCTCGAAGATTTTTGGCAGCTCGCCAACGCCGCCGGCTCAATGGAGACGTCGCCCAAGAACGCGAGAGGCGTCAAGGAGCGTGAAGAGAAGACCAAGGAAGACAAGAAGACAAAAGGAAGACAAGAAGGAGAAGAAAGAGTGGAAAGCTTGGTAGGAATTGTTAGAATTCTCCTTAGCACTCTTTGCTCTTCTTTTGTGAGCAGCACTCACATTTCTCCTCATTCCATTGTCTTGTAAATTTCTGATTTCCTCGGTACTAGTCCTTGCCAATCGCCGTGAGTCACGGCTTAGGGAGACTAGTTTCTAAACCCACGACATTGTGCCAACATGGCGGCCTAGGAAAATAGAAGCTTTAATTGATATTGCCTCACCAATCGTGAGAGCTAGATTGTAGGAGGCGATTCCTCCTTTAAGTTGTGGGGTGATCCTCAGAATGACCTCCACGTGCTAGTTGCACGAACGACGAGATGGCAAGTGCCGGACCGTCCAAGACAAACAAGGGCAAAGTGGTGACGGCCTCACCACGAGCTCTCGGCGGACTCTAAGTTTTGGGAGCCGCCACCGCGAGCACGGTTGCCAACCCAAAGGCAACCGTACCGCCAAGGGCAACCGTACCGCCGAGGGCAACCGACGCCAACCTCGGCGAAACCAAGCAGTGTGTGAAGGCCGAAAAGGTGCTCAACGAGCACGTCGACGCACACGTGGGCGACCCACGTGGGACAGACAACGCGATGGAGGAGGATCTCCCGGGGGGATACCCCGACGAAGAGCACGACGTCGACGATGGTGAAGGTGACAAGGATTGCGACCATCGCCATCGTCGTGCGACGAACTCGAGCCGATTGCTCAAGAAGGGAAAGATGCCCGCCGCATCGCCTGAAGCTGCCGACGGCAGCGAGACTGCCGAGAGCAGCAAGGGCTTTGAAAGCAGCCACATGGGAAGTTCACGCGAGAACGAACCGGACGACGTCGCCGCGAAGACAATTCGCGATGACCGTCGAAGGCTTGCAGAGTTTGCTGCCGAGGCCGCGGGCCCACTCAAGATCACCACCGATGGTGGAGATACGGCGCCACTCGGAGGAATGGGGGCGGACCCTCCTTCCTACGATGCGGCCACAATGGGGCAAGGCAGTGCCCACTCGAGCGTCGTCACCGACGATAGTCTCCTCTGAAAGGTGGGACTCCTTGGAGGTGTGTACGCGAACCGTACCCTCTTGCAGTGGGTAAGGGTGCACGGACAATGCGAGGCCCTGGAGGCTATCGTCGATGCTCTGACGGCATCAGAGCTCAAGTGCGCGTTCGCAAACCTGCTAGACCACGTCGGGCAGAGCATCACGAACCTTCTCCGTGATTTCTAGCTGCAGCGCCTGGCCGCCCATGAGGCAAGCCGCCGATGCAACAACCTCGACAAGGCGTTGCAGAGCGTGACCCAGGTGCGGATGCAGCAACAAGCACTGCGTGCCGCAGCTACGGATGCCACTGCCGGTGGCAGCGACGACTTGCCTACCTCAACGATTTCGGGGTCGGTCATGAATACATCCTTCCTCCATAGTGTGGAGATCTTCCAGAAGGGCATGAAGCTGACCGAATGGCTGAACCGCATGGAGCACGTCTTACGTGTCCACAAGGCTCCACTCAGCCAGTGGTGCGACCTTGTCATGACGCGACTTGAAGAAAAACTCTTCAAGTATGTGGTCAAGGAGTGGAATGCGTAGCATCTGTACCTCAAGTGGAAACCCATGCCGTGGGAGGCCTTCTGCACATGATTGCGCAAGAAGTGCACCCAACGTGAGGAGGCGCAACGCGCCTTCCACAAGATCAAGGACTTCAGGCAGCTGGGCAGCTCGCTCAAATCCTACTTGAGCGAGTTCGCCGCACTTGTGGAAGAAGCCGAAACCTTCACAGAGTGCGATGGGACTCACACCTTCAAGTACCCGGAGTGTATGCTGCTGGAGTACTTGCGTGATGGTCTCGCCGGCGAGAAGCTAAAGGATAAGACCACCACGACAGCCACTGGCCAAGCTTGGACAAGCTGGAGGGCGTTGCGCGACTACATGAGCGAAGTGTATTCGGCAAACCCGAAGCACTACTCTGATGCACGGTCGAACGCACGTGCACAGCAAGGCCGCGACATGCGCATGGATGCTGCAGGGACTGGTGGGTCAGTTGGATAGCAAGGCGGGGCCAAGGGCAAGCAGCCTGCAAACCCTCCAGCCAAGAAGGCTGGTGGATACAAGGGCCCCAACAACAAGCGCAGCCACGAGAATGATGAGCTGCAGGCGGTGCGTGAGCGTCTCAACACATCCTTCCGCGAAAGGCTCTGCCACAACTACATGCAGCCGGGCCACTTTAGAGCTCAGTGCCCTCAGGCTGCTAGGGGTGGACAAGAGGTCGCGGTGTTAGCTGCAACAGTTGCACCTCATGGGGATGGTGCAGTAGGAGGCCGCGGATAGGGCCGTGGACAGGGTCGCGGTCGTGGCAATGGGCCCGGCCGTGGTAACGGACAGGGCCGTGGGGTGGGTTTTCCCCACCCCTGAGTGATGTCAGTGGGGACCACTCAGGGGTAAAAACTGGATCACGAGTGTGGGTTCATGTTTTCATATGAGGATGTTCAACAATTTGAGTTTTTTACGACTTCAGTTTTCTCTGTTGTCTTTTATCCTCTTGTTGAACTGCATTCTACACTTACTGACCGACATTGCCTACTAAACCATGCATCTCCGGACGAGATGCATGATCATACATGCTTAGTGGTGGCGACACCGACCACTGTGCAAGAATTGTGTGACACAGTGATTAAATCAAACTCCCTCAAAGCAATGAGTTCAATTAAGTTTGCAGTACCCTTAGTCGACGATTTCGACCTAGTCAAATTTAAAGACTGGAAGGTGCTAGCTAAATTCATACGTGCCCACAAGATGTGGACTCGCGTGGGTGAATCATGGGAGTTGCGACGCCCGTCGTACAGATTTCGTGTTTATCACAAACTTGGCTTGCCGTCATCGAGTCTGTTCACTCGGAAGAGTGGGGGCAACATGACGATGCAGTTCAAAGGACACCTAGCTAGTGCTCCCATGAACGTACTTGCTGACACTGGAGGGGACGACTCTTTTGTTAGCCTTGGCTTTACCCAACAGGTTGGCTTGAGGTACGAGCCATCGAATGGCGCAATTGTTGTCGGTGACAACCGTACGGTACCCGTGATCGGTACTTGTAAAGCGAAAATTTGTATTCAATGGTACACACATAGTGTCACGTTGAAGGTACTCAACCTTCTTGACCCGTTCGACGTAGTGCTAGGCGACCCCTGGCTCCTTGAGAACAAGGCACTAATGTGCTTTGAATCAAAGTGTTTGATCCTCCGAAAAGAACAACGCCGCTTTACGTTGATTCCGAGTACGGAACCATCACCGACCCGACTCAAAGTCCATGCCAGCTTGTCTGCAATACAAGTCAAGAGACGTATTCAACAAGGTTGTCAATACTTCTTGGCTCAGCTGCAAAAAATTGAGGACGACATGACGGAAGACACGCCACAAGAGATCAGATCTCTATTGGCGGAGTTCCCGGATGTATTCCAAGACCCACCGGCTAGGCTTCCACCAGAAAGACACATGGGCTACGAGACTCCATTGCAACCGGAGGTGACTCCTCCGTTCAAACCCATGTATCGCCTTAGTCCAGTAGAAAGGCGAGAGGTCGAACGCCAAATCAAAGAGTACCTTGCAAAGGGGTGGATCGAGCCCAGTAGCTTGCTGTACGGTGCACCGATCCTTTTTGTGAACAAAAAGGACGGTGGTTTACGCATGTGCGTAGATTACCGGGCGTTGAACAAGCTGACGGTGAAAAATCGATTCCCCTTACCACGGATTGAGGACCTTTCTTACCAACTCCAAGGCGCAAAAGTATTATGGTCCTTGGATTTGTCTCAAGGGTACCATCAAATCCGCATCACGAAAGATGATGTGCCCAAAACCGCGTTTCAAACCCACATGGGACACTATCAGTTCCGAGTGTTATTCTTCGGGCTTACGAATGCCCCGGCAACCTTCCAAGGAGATATGAACCAAATGTTCACCAAGAAACTCGGAGAGTTTGTCTTGGTTTACCTGGACGACATCCTGGTTCTTTCCAAATCAATTGAAGAGCACATAGAATATCTGTGCGAAGTTCTTGCAATCCTTCGGGAACAGAAGTTCTATGCGAAAGTGAGCAAGTGCAAGTTTGCAGAAGATGAAATCAAATATCTTGGACACATCGTCGACAAGGACGGCATCCGTGTCGACCCACGAAAGGTCCAAGCCGTTGTGGAATGGCCACGTCCCGAGAATGTTAGGGAGATATGGTCTTTTCTCGGCCTTGCAAACTACTTTCGACGGTTTATGCAAGGGTATTCGACCCTGGTAGCACCGCTAACCAGGCTCACGCAAGAAGACGTGCGTTGGGAATGGACACCTGATTTTGAGAACACTTTTCTCAAGGTCAAAGAGCTACTATCCACGGCATCCATCCTAGCTCTTCCGGATCCATCGCAACCGTGTGAGGTTCGATGTGATGCGTCGGTAGTAGGACTCAGAGCCGTCCTCATGCAGAACGGTCACCCAGTTGCGTATGAGAGCCGAAAGCTCATTCCCGCGGAAACGCGGTACACAACTGGGAATCAAGAGCTCCTTGCGGTAGTACACGCTTTCAGGATGTGGCGTTGCTACCTCGAGGGTGCTGAAGGGGGTGTGACGGTCGTGACCGGCCATAATCCATTGGTGATTTTCCAAACGCAACCGAACCTGTCAAGACCACAGGCGCATTGGAGCGAATACTTGAGTCGATTCTCGTTCACATGGGAATATCGGCCAGGACACATCAATGTGGCGGATCCACTAAGCCGACAGCCTGTGGAAATAAAAGCAACCACCGAGGTCACTGGGTGTTTTATGGCCATTTCAATAGCAAGAGTACAACCACCACATCCCCCTGCACCTCTGCAGCAACCACCGTGAGAGATTATCCATTACAACGATTTTGTGAACAGGATCCGGATGGGATACTGTGTGGATTCTTGGTTTCAAGACTCTCAAAATCTGGGCAAGTACGGCTTGGTGGAGGCCGCAGGAATCTTCTGGCATGGAGAACAAGTTGTTGTGCCAAACTCGAGATAACTTCAAGCAAAGGTTATCTCCAAGTTCCACGACCCGCCGGTCGCAGGTCATGTGGGACTCCGAAAGGTCTTTCGGGGTGCCTGTCGGGTCGAACAGGCACTCTCGGACCACTATTGGTGGCACGAGTGGAATGTTGATGTCCGTAAGTATTGCATGACATGCGACCCATATCTTCGGAATAAGGCTAGTAACAAGAAGCCTGCTGGACTCCTCCATCAGCTTCCCATTCCTGGGACTTCATGGGAGTGCGTCAGCATGGACTTCATTACAGGTCTTCCGGACTCGGCCCGTGGCCATGATGCAATACTAGTGGTTGTGGATCTTTTGACGAAGATGACACACTTCATTCCTACAGCCAATGACGTGAATGCAGAGGATATTGCTCGTCTCTTCTTTGAGGGTGTCGTAAAGTACCACGGCTTGCCATTGCGCATTATCTCCGATCGAGATCGAGAATTTGCTAGTAAGTTCTGGTAAAAGATGCACGAATACTTCGGCAGTGAGTCGCAAATGTCAACAGCATTTCACCCTCAAGCTGACGCACAAACAGAGCGCATGAATCGCACTCTGGAGCAGATGCTTCGCATGTATGTGGACCCTGCCATGCAAGATTGGGACGAATTCCTAGCACCGACAGAGTTTGCGGTGAACAACTCAGTGAACAAGTCCACACAGTTCACACCGTTCATGTTGAACAGTGGTCGGCATGTAGTGGTACCCTCTTCATTGGTGAAGAGTGGGAGTACAGGAGGGCAGGTTCCTTCCGCTCAAGCCTTTGCCGAGCGCATCGACTCCTTGTTACAGGAGGCGAAGGGTCACCTTCAAGCAGCTCAGCAGCGAAAAAAGGCATATGCCGACAAAGGTCGTCGGGAGGTCTCGTTTGACATCAGTAACAAAGTTCTNCACCCTCAAGCCGACGCACAAACAGAGCGCCTGAATGGCACTCTGGAGCAGATGCTCCGCATGTATGTAGACCCTGCCATGCAAGATTGGGACGAATTCCTAGCACCGACAGAGTTTGCGGTGAACAACTCGGTGAACGAGTCCACACAGTTCACACCGTTCATGTTGAACAGTGGTCGGCATGTAGTGGTACCCTCTTCATTGGTGAAGAGTGGGAGTA
Source organism: Penium margaritaceum (assembly GCA_023375785.1). Classification (NCBI taxonomy): domain Eukaryota; kingdom Viridiplantae; phylum Streptophyta; class Zygnematophyceae; order Desmidiales; family Peniaceae; genus Penium; species Penium margaritaceum. The sequence continues at coordinate 207,317 of SZWC01000740.1, forward strand.
CAGGAGGGCAGGTTCCTTCCGCTCAAGCCTTTGCCGAGCGCATCGACTCCTTGTTACAGGAGGCGAAGGGTCACCTTCAAGCAGCTCAGCAGCGACAAAAGGTATATGCCGACAAAGGTTGTCGGGAGGTCTCGTTTGACATCAGTGACAAAGTTCTGCTTAGCACTAAAAACCTTTGAAGAAGTCGCCAGGGGCAAGAAAACTTCTACCGAAGTGGATTGGGTCGTTTCCCATTGTGGCACGCATCGGGCCAGTGGCATACCGATTGCTACTTCCGCCCAGTATGAAGATACATGACGTGTTTCATGTGAGCCTTCTAGCTCCATACACAGCAGAAGGAACCGTTCAGCCACCGCCAGCGGTCCTGGATGCCGACAGCCAATACGAGGTCCTTCGCCTACTCCAGCACTGAGAGCGTACTCTTCGGTCGCGCGTTGTCAGGGAGTATCTCGTTCATTCAGCCGGTTGTGGACCTGAACATAATTCATGGGAGCCCGAATCTCGGTTGCCCACAGGGGTGGTCAACGAGTACTTGAGCGAGCTTGCACCTCGCACAGATCGACGCGTGGCAGGAGGTACCACCTGAACGCGGAAAAAGTGAACAACATTCCCACTAGGCAGCATTCATGGACAGCGACCATAGGATGTTGGGGACGTCCAACATGGTTGTCGCGCAGACGCTCCAGCCTAAAGGGGGGAGGCTCCATCCGTGCTGACCGACAAGCAGCAGCTTAGGTCTAGGTACCATGCACGTGTTCATGTCTAGCTGGTGATTGAAATGATTGAGTTTCTTTCACAATGTTGATGACTCACTGACTGACAATCCTACTTGTTGTTCATGAACCGGGATGGTTCATTATAAGTGGGGAGGAATGTAACGGGAGGCCCCGTTTGGCCCTCCCTCCTCGTTGAAGCGAGGGGTGGTTGCGCACCACCCCTTGCGTCTGCGAGGGCTGGCCGGCGGCCAGCACTTTGCTGGCCGCCGACCAGCTCGCTGCCGGCCAGCTGGACAGCCGGCGGCCGGCCAAGCGACCAGCCGGCCACCGGCCGGCCAGCCGCCAGCCGCCGATCGCGGCCTGAGCCCGATCGGCGGCTGAGAGGCCATGAGGGCCTTGAGGGCGAGGCCTTGTGGCCTCGTGCCCTCGCCTCCTCTCGCCCTCCTTGCAAAACAAGCAAGCGAGGACGAGGGATAGGGGGAGCGAGGGTGAGGTCGAGAGAGAGCTGGCGCGAAATCGCCAGCGTGCCTCGCACGCGACAATTTCGCTCCAGAACGGCAAAACGTAAATTGAAGTTCGTTCTCGACAAGGGGAAGATTCCTTTTTACCCACCATTTGAAAATGTTTTGTGCAGGTTACCCACGTTTTGGGAATCGCAGACTGGATTCCCCACCTTTTTTTTGGGCATTTACGCATTCCCCACTTTTTGCTCTTTTCAAAAAAGCTGAAAAAAGTTGAAAAAAGTTGTGCGCTTTACCCAATTTTGACCATATGACTCCGATACCCACTTTTGCACGCGGCAGGTCTATCCCGTACACATCGCGAGTATTTTCAAACGGACCCCTAGTCGCTGCCACCCACTCCTCGCTGCTTTTTCTCTCTCACCCGCATCTACCCTGCACGTACTACCTCACTTTCTCCCCTTGTCTCTGCTCACAATCGATGATGAGGGGGGGATACGAGGGCGAGGGCTCGAGGCCATCGACCTCGAGCCCTTGCCCTTGCGACGTTGCAGATTCGTGTCTTAATCGCTGGCCGTCGGCCAGCGAGCTGCTGGCCGTCGGCGAACAACTGGCCGTCGGCGAGCTGCTCGGCGAGCAGCTGCTGACTTTCCGACGGCCAGCGAGCTGCTCGGCGGGCACTTGCTGGCCGTCGGCGAGCTGCTGGCCGTCGGCGATTTGCTAGCCGTCGGCGAGCTGCTATCCTCCGCATTCGCGGGGGAGAGGGCCGGCCCAACCCTTCCCCCCCCCCCAACCCCCTCCCCCTTGTGCTCTGCTTTGGTCGCGCGACCGATTCTGCCAACGTCCATTCGGTGGCAGAAATATCGGTCACGCGACCATATTCCAGCACGTTTCTTTGTGGAAAGACGCAACGACGCAAAGTTGTCATTTTATAAACATGACATCAGAAAAACTTTCAGAAAAAGCCCCCTGCCAAAATCATGAGCAAAAGTCGACCGTATCAAAATAAAGTGAAAAAGGTTCCCAATAATGCACACAGAATGACGCCTCAAAACATAAAGAAATGAAAAAAGAAGCAAACATCGTAATTTTCAAAATGTGGGAACGTTATCCCCACTCGGTGAGAAAATATGACTACAATACTGGTATTCTGTGCATGTTTTCTCAAATGGTGGGCATGGCGTTCACGGTTAGTCACTATTCATACTTTGTGGGTATAGTGGTCAATGATTAAAAAAGTGGGTATTTTGGCAGGCCGACGCTCGAATGGTGGCTAGAAGGGAATTAATCCGTCTCGACAAACTTCGACATAAAAAAAACGGAATAACTCGTGCGAACACACGAGTTCAGGGCTGCAATACCGCGCTATTGAGTACCGCGGTACTCAAGTACCGCGGTACCACAGTACCACGGTATGAATACCGCGGTATCGCCTTTTTTTGGCAGGTCATTACCGATACCGGTACCGGTACCGCGTTACCGACGGTATTGGTGAAATACCGCGGTATTTTACATGTACCGCGGTACACGGTATACTGCCGAATAGAACACAACTTGTACCACGGTACCAAAATGTTTACCACGGTACTCAATGTCCCAATCATGTCCAAACACCAAAAAATGAATTCTAAGCTTAAAAAATGAGACTATTTCATCATTATGGAATTCCAGTGTATTTAATCACAAGGAAAACAGACATTATCACATGTTACAGTGAAATATGATCATGTTTACAGACGAGTGAACTTCAGCAAATAGGGAAGGGGACGAGTGAACTTTAGCAAATAGGGAAGGTGAACGATTCATTGGCTTACCGGCACCGCCGGCAATCCAATGAACCGCGTTGCGCATGTTGCGGTTGCGTGACGCGGTTGCGTCACGGAACCGCAAGTTCAAATGCGCAAACCCACGCAACTTCCGTGGGTTTGTGCATTTTATATTTCTGCCGTCAATCTTGCAAGATTGACGGCTGCATAGTTACCTGCCGTCCATCTCGCTTGGACTGCCAGCAGGAGAAGGAATTGCTCTCGTGAATAATGGCACAACATTCTCCAACATTTGTAACGCGTTACCGGTATTACAGGAAAATTATATCCTTGTGTATTGTGTTACCGCGGTAATGTACCGCGGTACAGTACCGCGGTACAAAAGAGGGGTACCCTGGGAGGTCGGTAACGATACCGTACCGGTACCGAAAAAAAAATACCGTACCGCGGTATTGACAATACCGCGGTACAAAAGAGGGGTACCCTGGGAGGTCGGTAACGATACCGTACCGGTACCGAAAAAAAAATACCGTACCGCGGTATTGACAATACCGCGGTACAAAATCACGGTATACCGCGGTACCGGTAATACCGCCATCAGCCCTGCACGAGTTTGAGGTAAAAACCCCCGGTTTGGGTCCCAAAAGTAGGGGTTTGGTTAAAAACGGAAATGGGCATCCGGAGACTCGAAATATTTGAGTCTCCCTGCTCTGGGTCGTTGATGACGATTGCCCCTCAGTCCTGCGAAGGGGGTAAACCCCTGACGCGGACTGAGAACGCCATTCTGCGAACTCCGACGACGACTACAGAGCAGGAGCTGGAGACACGACACGTTACACATTTCTATCATGACATAAATAGCCCACTATAGGATGAGACCTTTGTTTTCACCCCGACAATCAAGGGTAATATGACCAACTTCCCTCGCTCTTTGGCGAACCTTCTCACACTCGGTAACAACCTCAACCTCTCGAGAATGGACAAAAAAAGTATCACAACCTTTCGGTCGGCTTCTCGACACATCAAGAAACACCAAAATCTATAAAGATGCATCTTGCATCTCTGTTGTCGATCTTCGAAGCCCCCTGATTCCCCGATGGAGCATCTCGATCTGACCCTCATGATGCGACTCTACACTCGTCGCTCGACAATCAACTTGACGACCTCAACTATGCCTCATTTGTAACTCGACATGTGTACATATGTGTTCGATCATTTTAATACTTGTCATCGAAGTACACTTATTGCTAATGAAAAATTTGTCAAGTGTCCCAAATACTTAATTGTGTTATGCTTTGTGACTTCTACCTGTTCACCATCTTTGCTATGGTCGGCATAATTGCTTCTATCGCTCAGCGTGGGCACCAAAGACGTGACATAGGCTTCACTATGATTCTCGTCATTGCATGTATGTGCTGAACTTGTTCCACACGAGTCGTTGAAGTACACTTAGTTCTTAATGCAAACATCCATTTGTCACAAATGTTTGAATTGTCTATTCCTGGACACCTCATCCTTGTGAATCACCCATGTTCTGTTTAGCGTAGCATTACACGGAATGCTGAGGACTATTGATATTGTATAAGGGTTACTTCGGTTTTTCGGGCTAGTGCCACAAAGTTGTGAAATACACAAATGCAACTTTTAGCGGGAATTTCACGAATAGCAACTCTTCCACGTGGAGGCAACCCATGCATGAAGAGATACCTTGCGAGCACACTCTCTTGGGCTATGTGGGATTCGTACCCAGTAAAACCATCCCTCTTGAGAGATTCGTAACACTATTAGCGACAGTGGAGAGCGGGTGTCTGTACCACCTCAGTGTAAACCCCTCCAAGTGTGTCTAAGTTTTTCAAGTACGTTTTTGACATTGTGAAAAGTTTTGGAGCGAAGATTCCATGTAAGAACGCCCGGGGTAGCCAGAGAGATTGTAGAATTTTAAGATGTATCTCTTAGGTTATTATTTCGAAATTGAAAGCTTCTGGGTGAGTTACCGGTTTTAGAGGCTTCGTTATCACTAGTTATAGTAGCTGTCACGACCACACTCTACAGTGGGTAAGGAGAGCCCCTGAATATGGAACCAGTGTTGCGATGGAGTTCGCCATCGATGGAGGGCGCTCCAGTCTGCTTTTATGCCGTGTTCCGCTGCTGTTTTGTTTTTGTATATTGTATCGAGCGCCAATGACGTGGCAGGCTTTGGCAGACCAAATCTGACATAATTTAGGCTAGGCGAAGAATAAATGTATCGAAGGTGTCTCGGGCTTGTATATTGTCGTGACGGCGTTCCCGCCTAGCCTCTCCACGACAGATCTCCACGATTTATCGACGCAACCCTCGGCTACAGGCAGATTGAATCTATACATTTCGTGAGTTTTTGTTTTCACGTGATTTTTGCTGTTCTTTAAATCGATGGCGAGGATGACAATTGTCTGACAACCGACGATCAAAGATCGAAAACGTTTCATCTGAAACTTCAAACGTCTCATGCCAAGAACAACCAGCCGCATCACCGGCCGGCAAAACTTGTCGGTGCCGGCCGGCTGTGATGCAGCCGGCCAAGCTTGTGGTGGCCGGCCGATTCCAGCGGGTGCGCTCAAACCATCCGCGCGTAGATACATTTATTTTACTAAGCGCTATATACATTTTTTTAGCCAGAGTGAAGAGGTTCGATGCCGCCCACTACGAAAACAAAAGCAGCGGAACACGGCATTAGTCGTCGAATCTGCGGCACTTACCGGACTGCTGCTTTGGTTCCCCTATCTGTCGAATCTGGACCGCACGACGCTAGGCGTTTGTCGCGTCGCTACCCCTTCTGCCGCTGCGTCGTAAGCAACTCACAAGGTTCCCGAATCAGTTGCATCAGATGTTTTGTGAGGTAGGGATGGCACATTGGAGAAGAATTTTGCTTGCGTGCACAAGCTGCAGCACAAGCTGACGTAATGATGGCAAGAAACAGTACTCTTTCCGAAAAATGGCTGCTTATTGGACACCCACCGGAAACGCCACTCCAGTGACACAATTAGGCGCTAATAACTTGTTTGGATCTGGAGTCTGTCATTTAGATTAGTTCCCGTTTATGTGCCGGGGCTGCCGCAATTGCATGATACGGCAGCTCACAGGCCTGCGGAAGACCTCAGCGTCTGACGTCATGGAACAACATTGTTTTGCCTTGAACTTGTTAATGTTGCGGAAACGTCTTTTATAGAACAGGGGACAAAAGTCGGCAGTGACGGTGTAGGCGGCAGGCGATGAGGTGCAGCCATGTGGGAGGGTGCACAGATCGAGTCCCTGATCCGACTGCCGGTAAAGTCTAGGGCAATGAGGGCGGAGGCAGCACTGGAAGTGGACCACCAGGGCGGGGGAGGGAAGAACACGCAGCAGTTTGCCACGCTATGACGGAGTCACATGCGCGAAGACAGCGCAATGCAGACGAAGGAAGAGTCCGCATGGTCTGTTGCGGACGCTCCTAAGCTGCTGCCAGCTGGCAGCAGCAGAAGCAAGGGGGTGACAGAACAGCAGCAAGATGACGTGAACGAGCCCTTGGTGCTGTTTCCGCGAACCATCGCCCTCTTTCCTCCCTCTTCTCCTGACGCTGCTCCAAAGACTTCGTCTGCTGCGGGCGGCACCTCCCCGTCTGCTGCATTTGTGCCCGCGGCAGCGTCCAACGATCTAGCAGCGCCACACCGAGCAGCGGCAGCGGCAGCGGCAGCGGCGGATTGGGCGACAGCAGCTCAAAGCCCGCTGCTGCCAGCTCAGCGGCGGGCGTCCAAGAACAGGCACTCGTTCGCAGGCCTGTCGGACTTTTACCGCGCACTCGAAGACAGCGGCAGCAGCAGCGGTGGCGTTCCTGTGGCTGCGAAGCATGCCAGCAAACTCGGTGGCTCGGGCAGCAGCAGCTTTGGCAGAGATGGCAGCAGCAGGGGCGGTGCCGGGGGAAGCAAGGCGAGTCATGGAGGAGGAGGAGGCAGCAGCAGCAGCAGCAGCAGCCGCCTGCCTGAGTCGTTGTCCCCTCTCTCCGTTGAGTTCCATCCGAA
>SZWC01000740.1:217343-229744 GCA_023375785.1 Penium margaritaceum
AGGAAGTTGTGGTTGAGGTAGGAGGGGTGGAGCAAGAAGCTGGTTGTGTGGCAAATGGGGAAAGAAAGCATCTCCATGACTGGCATCAGCAGCAGAAGCAGCAGCAGCAGCAGCAGCGACACACGTTCTTACTCAATCAGCTGGAGGGCTTGCAAGTGACAGATAGTCTGCAGCGCCAACAGCAAGAGCAGCTTGGGTATGAGGACTATGGTGGGCAGCAGCACCAACATCAGCACGAGCAGCAGGAGGAGGATGTGGGCTTTGAGGCAAACTACTACCAGCAGTATCAGGAGCAGGAGCGAGGTCTAGATTCTGACCACCAGTCCAACGACCAGCAGCAGTACCAACAACACCACCAGCACTACCCCAACACCCAATCACAGTCGACCGGCTTTGGCAACCGCAGCAACAGCAGCTCCAGTCCCAGCAGAGGTGGCGGCCATGCTGTGCAGATAAAGTCGTCAGAGCAGCTTCCTCCACCTGGCTACAACGGCGGCGGCAGCGGCAGCGGCGAGTGGGCAGCGCCCGCAGCCGAGAACGACATGCTGGCCATGATGGAGCAGCGGAATCAGCAGAGGACCAGCAGGTCGCTGTCGGGCAGCACTGCGGGCTGTGCTGCTGGGGCTGCGATCTCACCCTCCTCGACCCGCACCGGCACCACAGGTCCTCAGCACCCTGCAGCTTCCCCTTTCAGCCCCGGGTGTGCGCCTGGAGCAGCAGCCGAGCACCAGGGCCCCGCACAGGCCATGTCTCCCCCGGCCGCTTCGCCGCCCTCAGCCCGCCGCTCAGGCCTTGCTGCTGCGGCGGCCGCGGCTGTGGCAGCAGCAGCTGCCGCCACTGGTGGTGCGTCCCCGATCAACTCCCCTGTGAGGGGAACAGCGGGTGCGTCCCACTTTTCTGCTGTATCTGTTTCTCCAGGCCAGAGAACTGGTAGCGGCGGTGGCGGCGGCGTCGGCGGCAGCCGCGGAGGCAGCTTCCATGGGGGACTGTTGCCAGATGCAAGCATGGGCTGGGCACGGGATTCTGTGCGTGCCAGTCCTAACGATGACTGGAACCTCCAGCACAGGCACAGTGGGGAAGCAGCACCCTCAACCTACGACGTGTATGCGGGCCGGTCGGTGACTGGCCCTGTGCGCTTGCCTAGTGCTTCAACTGCAACTTCTGGCGCAGCAGCAGCAGAAGGAGCAGGGGGAGGAGGATGGGGAGGGGGAGGGTACGACTCTATAGCTCGCCCCTCGAGTGCCACCCAGGCGCAGCAACTGCCGTCGCGTGGCGGCAGCTGGCACCAGCGGGAGCAGTGGGGAAGTCAGTTGGCTGAGTCCGACCTGTACGCTGCTGGCAGCGACTCGTATGCAGCAGGGCCAACACCGAGAGATGCCGTAGGTGGGGGAGCATCCGAAGCAGGATTGCGGCTTGCGAGGTCCGCCACAAACCCTCTGGCCTTTGCTGACTCCGTTTCAAGTCCAGGGCATGGGCACACGCACGCGCACGGACACACTTACGCGAGCGTAGGGTCACAGTCGGCCCCCAGACCGGCGTCTGCTGCCAATGCTTCCGTGCACGCTGGTTCTGGTGCGTCCGCCGTGCATCATGGTGGCAGCACCCGCCCTTCGTCGGCGTCTTCCTCAAGTCTACCTGCGCAGGCAGACAGGGCAGCACCCCGCCGATCCGGTCTTGCCTCTGCTGCAGCAGCTGCTGTTGCTGCTGTGTCTGCTGCTGCTTCTGCTGCTGCCAGTGCTGCTGACACAGCCGCTTCGGCTGCAGTAGCCCTTTCTCCTACTCCCGCTCGGACAGCAGTGACTGCAGCCGGTGGCCCAGCAGGCATCACAGCAAGTGGAACAGCAGATTTCACAGTAGGCGGCAAAGCTGGTGCAGCAGCAGCAGGTGCAGGTGCCAGCTCAGGAACGTCAGTCACAGCAGCCACAGCTGCAAGGGCAGTAGCAAACCGTTACAGGCGCAATGCNGCAGGTCCCCTCTCCCTCCCTAACCTGAACAGGAAGGCAGCTCCGACAATCAACAGCATGTCGAGCGTAGAATCTCCTGACAGGGCATCCACCACTATGAGGCTATCCAGCCCAGGCACAGTTGGTGCTCCCGCTGGTGCAGCAGCTGCCCCAACAGCAACAGCAGTGGCAGCAGGGCAAGCTGCACGGCACAAGCACTCTGCGTCGATGGGAGCCAGCCAGTGGACTGCAGTCAACTGGTCGAGCATGGCGGTGCACGAGAGAAGCCCCGGAGCTCGTGGCCCTCCGCCGATTCCTGGAAGTCCTGGCAGTAGTGCCACTTACACCAGCGGTGCGACCGGATCGACTGTACGGAGGAGTGCGCTGAAGATGCCCGGGAGTCCTGCTTCTGCTGCTGGGGTCGGTGCTGGCAGCAGCAGCAGCAGTGGCTCCGGGCTGTCCGCAGGTGGTGCATTGGGAGGCGGAGGTGGAGGTGGCAGTGGCGGTCCAGACATGAGTCCGCGTCGAGTGCACTTCAACTCAGTGGTGGAGGTCCAGAGAGTGGTCGTGTCAAAAAAGTTAGTGGCCTCCGGCGTGCCCGCAATGCCTATGGGTGGTGGTGGTGGTGGTGCATCGAGCGATGGCAGGGGGGGTGGAGCAGACAGGGGTACAGGTACGGTCCAGCTGCCCCCTCAGAACCCATGGAACGCGCCAACATGGACCAATCAGCAACCATAGGCGCAGTGCAAACGCGAGCTGTCCAAACCTGCCGTAAAACTAGCCACCTTGTCGCCACGTCGCCAGGTCAGGCATGGTGCATGACAGGTTCAGCTGATAAGTGGTAGGAAGACTCCAGCTTTCTGTCACAAAAGCAGGCTCAAGACGTGCAAGTGCTCTTCAACATTCACTGCTCGACTGAGCGAGTGTTCATGCTTTTTGATTGCATGGATTGTGCCTTGGAAACTAACCTTTGTCTTGTCAGTCACCATTGAATGAAGCGTTGTGAATGTACGGGATGTCAATTTCGGTGGTGAACTTTCACAGTATGACGTGGGGCTCTCGGACTCGGATGAAGATTGGTATCCATCCCAATTTGGTACCCTAATGCACTGTCTCACCTGAGCTCGCTGCGAGCTGCGAGATGCGAGCTGCGAGATGTGAGCACAATAAGAGATGTGAGACATATACAACAGATGGTGTCCCCACGTCAGCAGCAGCAAGGCTAGAAAGCTTCCTATCAGTGTTTCAGCCACGTCCACATCTGGGATTTGCATGTGCATGGACATGATTGGATGGTCACAGTAAGTTGTACAGACAACCGGGAACTCAACACAACGCAACACATACATGTGAGAAGATGCGTGGAAGCTTCCTAGCGACACAGTCGCTGACTAGGCGTTAGTGCCTGGTCAGAGGGTGATGACAGTCACAAGTCGTGCACACAACGGCAAGGGTCTGGCTAGGAGACACAAGGCAAAGTGTCAGAATGCTTCAATAGCATTTGCAGAGAGAAATGACAAATGACAGGTCCATGGCATAAGTACCTGCCGCGGCGCACGGGGGGTGTCGCACGCGGCAGTGCAAGATCTGTCCTAAAACCGGCCCAAAACCTGTTTTGGCCGTAACTCTGCGTAGACATATCAGAACGCTATGCCGTCTGAACCTAGACGTGCAGAATCAAAAGCCAGACACTACGTCTGGTCACATGCATGCATCCGGCATCAAGCGGTGGACACACAATACAAAAACATGCAAATCGGGCCTATGGCCAGTCTACCGATAAACTCTTGTGTGCTGTAATAAAACTGCAGGAGATCCCGGGTAGCGTCCGGAGCTCTGGAACAGTTGTCGGTCAGCTCCAGGATGGTAGTCCACCACCAGATGACGCACCGGTGCCTCCGGGGTCCGCATCAGGGATCTGCACGAGTATGGACACGGCTGAGTGGTCACAGTAAGCTGTACAGGTGGAAAGGAACGTCACAAATCACAACACTCCCCCATGACCCGATGGTACGCATGTCCATATACGTGCAGCACTGAGACGAATACAAAAACATGTGCAATGACAAATGTGACACAGAGACGGACACACCCCATACTCAACCACTCTCAGACAAGGGGCGAAGTCCAATAGAACGAATGGCCACCGGGATCTTTCCGCGTGCTAGTGCCTTTGTCAAGAAGTCAGCACGCTACATGTGAGTGCCAACCCAAATGACGGAGATCACGTGTCGCTCCACCAGATCACGCACGAAATGGTGCTCAACCGCGATGTGCTTCGTGTGAGCACGAATCACACAAGAGTTCTCTGTAATAGCAAGAGCACTCTGGTTGTCGCAGCGAAGCACGATAGCGGGTGCTGACTGGCCAAGCTCATGGAGCAGGCGCTGCAGCCATACCGCCTCAGTAGCCCCTGCACCCAGAGCAACGCACTCTGCCTCCGATGAGCTACGTGCAATGCAGCCCTGCTTTTCGTTGTCCCAGGACACAGCGGCCCCACCGAGCAGGAACCAGTGCGACAGCGTTCACCTAGGCTCCAGGCCTAATCGCTGTCGGTGTAGCCGTCAAGAACCACCGAACACTGCCGGTGAAAGCAGAGTCCGAGGTACGGTGTGGAGACCATGTACCGCACCACTCGCACAGCCGCATGAAGGGCTCTAGCGCGTGGAGCCTGCAAAAACTTGGCAAAGAGGTTGAAGGCAAATGTGATGTCAGGACGTGTGGTAGTGGCCAGGTACATCAGAGATCCGATGAGACGGAGGTACAGTGTCACATCCACTGTCTCTCCCAGCTGTGTAGGATGTCAACCTTCAGGGCATCTTGCGCGTAAGGCGTAAGAGGTGTGGAAGCTGTGGGCAGTGCACCGAGAAGATCGCTGAAGCGCTCCCCCACAACACGTACGTATTGGGCCTGATGCAGTAGTAGAGTGCGACGTCTGCGGTCTCGCACGATCTCCATGCCAAGAAATACCACTGTAGGACCAAGGTCCTTCATCCTATAGGCAGTCTGGAGGACAGCCTTGGCCTCCTTCACGGCCTCCAATGAAGGAGACGCGATAAGAAGGTCATCGACATAGACCAGGATGGCTGTGAATCGCTCAAGAGTCTGTCGGATGAAGAGAGAGGGATCTGCCTCGCTCTGTACGTATCCAGCACGAGTCAGGGTGCCAGCGATCTCCTGGTTCCAACACCGAGGAGACTGCTTGAGGCCATTCAAGGACTTGCGCAAGCGCCAGACCTTGTGACCGTCCTCAAAGCCGGGTGGCTGAGCCACGTAAATCTCCTCATCTAGAGAGCTATGGAGGAACGCATTGTTCACATCCATGTGGTGTAGTTCCCAGTCATGCTGAGCCAGTATACCAAACAGAGCTCGAGCTGAGGTCATGTGGCCTACAAGGGCAAAGATGGCAGTGTAATCTATGCCCTCAATCTGAAAGTACCCCTTGACAACCAAGCGGGCCTTGTGGCGTTCCAGTGAGCCATCTGGCTTCACCTTCTTGCAAAAGACTTCCTTGACCTGAATAGCCTTCCTCCCAGGTGGAAGGTGGACTAGCTCGTAAACTCCGTGCTCTCGGATGGCGCGGAGCTCATCCTGGCAAGCAGCACGCCACGCGTCAGCATCCTGTGACAAGAGAGCTTCCCTCAGTGTGCCGGGGTAAGGCGCCATAAAGGGAGAACTCTGCGTGGCAAGGGCACACGCCTCAATGCTAGGTCTGACGACCACAAGATCGGCTGCAGCATCACAAGCAATATGAAACTCGCGAGTGACGAGGTCGTGCCCTACGGGACACGCTGGATGTACCTCTGCGTGCTCAGTGCGGTCACTCAGGCCTAAGGCCTTTGTGCCGGGATCACCACTCACGATGCTGTGAGTGGAGTGCCTGGGCGCGGGACCAGACACTCGCTGAGCTCCGGAGTCCAATGGTCGAAGGCGACCACCAGGCTCACAGGAGTAACCTGGGCTCAAGGGGCGCACCTCAGGCTTAGGAATGGGCACAATCGCAGCTGGGGAAGGCTGAGACAAGGGAGCTGGTGATGTCGTGCGAGGAGATGCGGGTGTGAGAGACACAGGGCTCGGTGTGACAGTAGGAGCACGTGAGGCAGATCTACGCACGGAGGCAGGGCTGCTGGTGCACACAGGTGCGGTCGCAAGAGTATGCACAGGTATATGATCATGGGTACCTGTAGAGCGTGAAAGGGCAGGTGTAGGGTCTGGCGGTGCTGGAGAGATCTCTTGACCGACAGCGATGATCGCTGGGTCATCAAGCGTTGGAGAGGTGGAGGGAGCTCAAACGGACCCATCAGCTTGGCAACGCGTGCTCGCAGGCGTAGACTCCCCCATCCGTCGAGTAACCTCACACGCGGGAACATGTGTGACGGACAGCGACGTGATCGAAGTCAGATCACGGTAGGTGAGGGACTCAAAGAAGAGCGCGTCGCGGGACTCAACAATGCGACGAAGAGTAAGGTCCCAAAAACTCCATGCCTTCGAGAGCGGGGAGATACCGACGAAGGCGCACAAGCGACCCCGCGTTGAGACCTTGGAACCCTGCTGGTCCTCAGTGTACCACACAGAATCCAAGGATCCTCAGACACGAGCGAGGCGCAAGTCAGCACGGTGGCCGAACCAGAGCTCATACGGTGTGACGTGGTCCGGAAGGGGACCGTGTGGGAGGCGGTTCTAGACCCAAGTCATTTAGGCAAAGCCTTCAAAAACGAAGGACTCCAGAAGACCGCACTCAGACCGCATAGCGCAAAACGTATCCTCCATGGTGTGATTCGAGCACTCAGAGACACCGTTCTGCTGAGGAGTAGCAGGAGCGGAGACCTGGCGAAAAATCCCGTGCTTGGCAAAGAGGCTGTCCATCTCACCAAGGAACTCGCCGCCGTGGTCCAAGCGGAAGGTGTGCAGCGTGTGGTGAGATTGACGCTTAGCCATCACTAGCCAGAGACGAACTGCGAGAGCGGCGTCACTCTTCTGGCGCAGGCTGTAGACCCACCGCATCCGGGTGAAGTCATTAGTCAGGGTCAAGACGTAGCGACCCCGATCAGAAAGAGACTCGACAGGTAGGGGACCAAGAAGGTCCGAGTGAACTAACTCGAGGGGACAAAGTGCGCGTGAACGGGAGTTAGGGTAGGTGCTACGATGCATCTTACCCTGAGCGCAAAAGAGGCAGTCGGTCTTGGACGGCTTCTCGAAAGAAGCCGCGTCAAGACCGAGAGCGGGCTGTATTTGAATGAGCTTAAAAAAAAATGTCGGAGCCTACATGACACAGGCGGCGATGAAGCAATCGCTGGTACTCAGGAGACAGAACACCAGTGACAAAAACACGAGCGGAAGGGGAGGGGGAGCAAGGAGCACAAGTCCGAGAGACACGATACAGATCATCCACAACAGAGGCACAAAGGACAACGCTACGAGTGTTAAGAGCTTTCACAGTCGCGGACTTTACAGTGTGCAAGCACGTACAGAAAGCAAGCTGAGCTCAAGGTCAGGCACAAAGAGCACCTCGGAAAGATACAGGGGGCCAGACGGACCATCAAAACGGACAACCCCTGGACTGGCAAGGACTGACCAGACCTTGTGCGGACAGAACGAACAGATGCAACAGGTACGAGAACAACGAAATCACTGCGACGACAGGTCATGTGATGAGTGGCACCGGAATCGATGATCCCCGTGCCACCGGGATCACGACTAGAGGAAGTCACTGTACAACGAGCAACGGAACACTTGGCCTCGGACAGACGCTGCGCAGTAGGTGGGGAGGAACGACGGAGGGCACATAGGTGAGACTCATGAATCCATTCGGTATCACATGCCGACTGTGCCCCCCCACACGAGTCATCCCGAGTCACAAGAACAGACAAACAGGCATCCTCGTGCCCGTCTACTGTGCCATGCATGACTAAGACTGAGCTGTGGTCGTGTCCTACTTCCTCCTTTGTTTGTCTTCTCTCGTGTTCTGTTCTACGCTTCTCTATGATGATGTCGCATGGCTTGATGATTGGCAGTCTCGGTCCGCGCCGTTGTCCACCGCATCAACGTCTTTTACTTGCTGCCATGTGACTGTTAGCGATCTAACACCTCTGGTCTAGGACCTTGCTGAGACCTTAATCATGAACTCTGAGGCCACGCATCACATGACGGCCTATCGTAAGGCCTTCAGTGTGCTTGGTCCTGTTGGAGATGTGTCTAGTGTCTGGACGGGCTCCGGACAGGTGTTGCCTGTCCACGACGTTGGCGTCGTTCGTTCCCGTAGTCCTATTGCTGATTTCTTTGTGACCAATGTCCTCTTTGTCTCAGGTCTTGAGCTTAGCCTCCTGTCCGTCACTACCCAAGACCGCATGAGCATGAAAGGTTTGGGTTCGCGTGGCATTGGTACTCTGTCGTTACGTCCGTCCGGTCTTGTCGTTCTGCGCGCCACTGCCCGTGGCAACTTGTGGCACGTGCCTTGTTTGTCCTCCACTCCTTGTATCCCCTCCTCGTCCGCTGCCACCATCCATGTGTGTGTCACCAACAAGCTCTCTCCGTAGCACACATGTCTCTCGCACTGCCCACATTGCCACGTCCACTCTGCTGCTGTTGATAGCATGATGCGCACCCACCTGGCCAAGGGCCTTGATCCGGACTCCTTCCCCTGGCTGTGCTTACAGAATGTATTGATTGTGCTCAAGGCAAGATGCACGGATCCACATACCCTCAGTGTTTTTCCCGTGTGTCCGCTTTTCCGGACCTGGTCTATTCCGATGTCATGGGCCCTCTCCCTACCCAGTCTGCCGGGGACCGTGGACGCTATGTTCTGACCATCACTGAGGACTACTTTTGCTACCATTGCGTCTTCTGCCTTCGGTAGAAGAGCGATGTTGCTCCTGTCATTGGGGATTGGCTTGTCTGTACGGAGCAAAAGTGTGGTCGATCTCTCTGCCGCTTTCGCTCCGATCGCGGTGGCGAGTACATGGGAGAGACCAGGACTTTCTCGCCTCCCGCGGTATCCACCACGAGACGACAACGCCTTACACACTAGGCCAGAACGGTGTCTCCGAGTGGTCGAACCTCACCATGGCTGACGTTCTCCACACCATGGGGGCTAAGTCCGGCCTCTCTGATGGCTTCTACTATGAAGCCATGGCCTAAATGACGCGGTGTGGAACCGGATTCCCCACGGAACCCTTCCCCGCCAGTCCACGCCGTACTAGCACTGGTGCGGTCTGTGGGCTGACCTGCGCCCGGCTCGCGTCTGGGGCTACGTGGCCATTGTGTGGCTGCCCGCCCCATAGTAGGGCGGCAAGGTCGCCCCCCACAGGCGTCCTTGCACCTTCCTCAGTGTCTCTCGTCATACCTAACGGCAAGCCTGGTGCTTCTGGGATCTCCCCCGATACTTCATCATCGAGTCCCGCGATGCCCTCTTCTTTGAGGAGTTGTTTCCCCATGACCTCATTTGCTCTGGCTCGTCGATGTCACTCCACCGACAAGTGTCTGTTGTCGCGGTGGACTATACCAACTGTGACTAGACCGGCAGGCCGGATGGTAAGAGCTGCATAGGCTAGATCTTTCTAGTTGGTGGCATGGTTGTGTCTTGGCGTAGTGGCAAGCAAGGGTGCACTGCATGTAGCAGTGCTGAGGCTGATTACGTGGCCCTTGGCTCTGGCGTATGTGAGAGAGTGTGGCTGCGTCATTTGTTGTCCGAGCTGCGTCCGTCCGTCGCATCCATCACGTTGCATTGTAACAACGAGAGTGCTATGGCCATTGCTGACAATGACGGTGAGCATCACACACGCACAAAGCACATCAATGTTGAATATCACTATGTGTGTTTGTTGTTGCACGATAGCAGCGTCAGCATTGTGTGGGTTGAGACAACATGGAAGCTCGCTGACTTCTTTACCAAGACAATGAACCGCGACTTGTCAAAAAAGGCTATGAGTTCGGTCGGTGTGCGTTGGTGAGTAGCACTCCTTGTCCCTGTCTGCGTCTCTGCATGCCCTGGAGGAGTATGTTGAATGTGTCGCTGCCCGCCCATGTGCATTACGCTTGTGAGTCATGGGGGAGTGTTGGAATTTTCTCACATCTCTCATTGTGCTCTGTTGTTTCCTCCTGGCTTGTGTACATTGGCGTGCAGATGACTAACGGCGAGACTCGACACTACTGGAGTGTCGTCCGGTGGAGCCAACGCATGCTGAGGACTACACACAGTTCACTAGAGCCTCCTCCCTCCGGAGACGTGCTCAGCTCCATTGGCAGGCCTCCTCGGCGATCGGGTCGCCGGTGGTCACTACCACTTCGGATGCTATCTGCATGCGTCCAGTGCTGGATCTGACTGTATCATTGCGTCTGCAGCGGGCTGCTCTGCTTAGGGTCCAAATCTCATGCTAGCGTGGCAATGCTGTGACCAGGGACTAGTATAGGCGCTGCCTGGGTTTGGGCAGCCATAACTCCTCACTGCTCTTTTTCTAGCCAATTCTGACCGCATGACTGCATTTGTAGTGTCGTTATCATGGTACGGTCCAGTTTTCAGGCAAAACGGACAACGCCCAGGTTTTGGGATGTTGGCCATCTTGCAGGGCTCACCAAGAAAACCCTGCCTGCCAGAAAATAGGTCCATTTTCTGGTTTTCTGGTCAGCTGAGTAACAAGCTCTACAGAGCTCGAGGGGGAGCTAGAACCTGGAGGGTTCTCCCATTGTTGTTCATTATTGATCCTTATTCAGTTATCTCCAGTTCTCAGCTGCTTTCTGGAGCTAACACTGTCACGCGCATCTCTGAGTAACAAACCATGAGCACTCAGACCTTGATTCTAGAGCATCAGACTGAGAGGGCAGCTGACTAAGCAATGAACGTGGATGCCTACACGCTGCATCAACAACAATGCTGCCCCAATTTGCTGCCTAGGAATTCTAGCTCTGTCTACTGAGCTAGCGCACTAGCAAGCAAGAAAGTGCAAGAAATAGCAAGGGCTAGGCTAGGGAGATGCACAAAGTCACATATGCTCCAATAGCTTAGGAATGCAGAGAGAGATGACAACCCACAAGTAGTCACCATTGATACTTGTCACGGCACACGGTGGGTGACGCACACGGCAATGTCCATTTTGTTGGTTGTGCCAGTCTCACACGTAAGTGACCTCTTGACTCCATCCATTCACACACATCATCACTACGGGTGACTAAGATGACACGAAGCTCAAAGCGCACACATTGCAAAACTTGCATCATTGGCGTCTTAGCAGGGTGCAAGATTGACACGAGCTCAGTCATGCTCAGCTTCACTTAAGAGCATGCTTTCTGTTATCAACATGTGGTGATTAGCCTTCACTTAGCTAAGATATGAGAGAAAGTACTAAGGAGGTACATGCATCCACATATGCTCATGGTTGATGTGGTTCCCTATATGATTGACATGAATGCCTTGCTAGTTTTCTAGCTCTGAGCACCGGGTTGCTGATCCTATGGGGCCACACTCTCGGTTTTTCCGACGTCTGAGAAACCATGGTGGCTTTTAGTCGACTGGTTCAATTCGACCCCGGGGTGGCGGCTGGGCCACAGTTTGAGCCAGTCAAGAGGGTGGCCCGGTCAATCGGTAGCTACTAGCTTGCTAGCTAATAACTCCTTTCTACTTTGTTCTCTCGTGGATTCGAAGTGGCTTTTTGCCAACACCTTGTCCCTCTTGCTGCCATGGGTGTCTCATAATCCATGCTTGCATAAAAGAGCTCTAACGCTGGCGTCTTGCAACTACCTACTGTCATCAGAGTAGAAAGGAAACTCCCTTCCCCAGTGCCACTCTTGCTGTCGCGTTGAGCCTGGGAAACTGTTGGGAAGCTTCCTAACCTTGCTACTGTTGACGTGGCGACACGGTCCAATCAGCAGGTGCACTAGCAATCAAACAGGTGCAAGAAACAACAAGGGTCAGGCTTGGAAGACGAGCAAAGTCTCATAAGCTCCAACAAGTTCGTAAATGCAGAGAGATGTAACAACTGGCAAGCACACAACATAAACAGCTGCCATAGTGTACGGTGGGTGACGCACGCGACAGAGTCAGTTTTTCCTAAAAACCGGCCTACAACCACTGTTTTGGTTGTAACTCTGTGCATAGGTACCCAGATACAACACCGTTTGAACCTAGAGATGCAGAATCTTGAGCCGGACACTGCTGTTGGTTTTCTCAAGCATCTTTCTGTTGGCCTGAGGGTGAGTGTGCACCCTGGAGGGTCCCTAGCAGTGGCTGGTTCACACCACCAACTGTTTTTGGAGAGACTGAAACTATGGAGGCAACTGGTTCCAAGGATGGCAGAAAATCTGGTCAGAGAGTGAGGCAATAGTTTTGGCCTCAATAGGATGGGAATTAACACTTGATCAAGGCTCACAAGCAGTGGCATTTTATAGCCACTGATCTAAGTTTTCCAGAACACCAAAGCATGCCAGATTTGGAGCTTCCTAGCAGATTCTATGGCTTCTAGAGTG
>SZWC01000740.1:235706-248192 GCA_023375785.1 Penium margaritaceum
TTTCCAGAACACCAAAGCATGCCAGATTTGGAGCTTCCTAGCAGATTCTATGGCTTCTAGAGTGCTCCTTGGTAGGCTGTCCTTTTCCCACCTAGGAAGGCATCCCTTCCCTCCTCTAGAAGCTTCTGCCCCTTCCTAGATTCCTCAGCTTGCTTCTAGTAGGAGGGAAGGTGTCCAGAAGACCAAGACACCTCTAGATGCCTTGTAGGACAAGTCAGCCCTTCTAGAAGGTGTGCCACCTTCCTGTACCCTCACCTGGCCTTCTAGAAACTTAAAGAGGAACTCTAGAGGTTGAGCTAGCTTCCTGGCATCTATTTTCCACCTCCCTTGAGGCAGGGCATAATTTCATCTTGTGGGACTTGAACCCGGGCCCCTGCCTCTAGAGGTGGACACCATTAACCACTAAGCCACTTTGGCTTGTCTTTTTGGTGTTCCTTTTTGGAGTCACTCCTGCCATGGTGAGGAGCATCACTCCAACACTTTCATCCTACTCTGTTATGTCCTCCCGGCTTGCATACATTGGCGTGTAGATGAATAACGGTAAGACGTGACGCTGTTGGAGTGTCGTTTGGTGGAGCCGACACACGATGAGGCCCACACAAAGTTTGCTGGAGCTTCCTCCTCTCTTCTACGTGCTCAGCTCCATCGGCAAACCTCCACGACAGAGACTTCCACCAGCAGTCTGTGTCATAGCATTTGCTGTCTACACACGTCCAGTGCTCTGTTTGAGTGCACTGTTGCATTCGAAGCATTGTGTCATGTATAGGGTCCAAGTTTCATGAGTTTTGGGCACTGTTGGTTCCGGAGACTAGAGTAGACGCCGCCAAGATTAAGGCGGCTATAACTCTTGACTGCTATTTTTCTAGCCAATTCTGACCGCATGGCTATATTTGTAGCGTGCGTATTATGGTATGGTCCAGTTTTAGGCAAAACGGACAACGCCCGGGTTTTGGGCTCTCGGCCGTCTGGCAGGGCTCACGGAGAAAACCTTCTTGCCTGTAGAGCTATTTTCTGATTGGCTGGTGAACTGAGTAACAAGTTCTACAGAGCTGGGGGAGGAGGCTAGTTCTTGGAGGGGTCTCGCATTGTGTCTCATTCTCAGTTCTGAATCAGCCATTTCTGGTTCTCAGCTGCTTTCTGGTGCTGAAACTAGCGCGCGCGTATCTGAGTAACAAACCCAGTGCCCTCAGATTCTACAGCGGCAGACAGAGGGGGCAGCAGACTAAGCAACGAGCAAGGAAGCCCACACGCTACATCGATGACAGAGCTGCCCCAACCTGCGCAAGAGAATGGCTTCTAGCTTGGTATTAGAGCTAGAGCGCAGCAGCAGCATCAAACAACTGGCGTACAGGTTCCTGACAACTCCGATGGACCTCCATATGTGCCAGTGCAGGGGAAATGCTGCTGGATTTTTCACGGCAGCATTGACCCGCCTGGTGGTGGCGTCAGATTTTTCCCCACGGCCACTTGGCCTCAAGAAATGCTGCCAGATGTTTTTGGCAGCACTGACCCCAACGCGTGACGGAAGGACGTGAGCGGCAACCCACGTCAGACACCTACTGGAGATGACACATGTGGCGACGTCAACCAGGTGTAGTGACTGGCAGCAGCAGCAAGAAACAGCAGTAGCCTGCAGCAGCAGCAACAGCAGTAGCAGCAGCAGCTTGAGGTAGTATTGAGCAGTGGCAGCAGCAGCCAGTAGCAGCTGTGCGCAACAGAAGTAGCCGGCACCAGCAGCAGCTCGTTGCAGCGCACAGCAGCAAGAGCTCATAGCAGCGAGTAGCAGTAGTAGCCAGCAACGGCAGCTCACAGCAGCAATAGTGGGCAGTAGCAACGAGGAGTAGCAGCAACCAGCAACAGCAGCATACAGCAGAAGCAGAAAAACTAGCAGCAAACAACAGCAGCAGCAATTGCTACAGCAGCCAGCATCAGCCAGCGGTAGTCATCAGTAGCAGCTGTAGTGGCTGCCAGCAACACTAGCAGCAGCAGCTCCTCACAGCCCGCTGATCGCAACGAGCAGCGAGCTTGCTGCTCGCAGCTCGCAACAAGCAACAAGCAGTGAGCAGCAAGCTCGTTGCCCGTAGCTCGCAGCGAGGTTGCAGCTCGTAATGATGAGCAAAGAAGAAGAAAAGAAAAGGGGGCACAAAAAAATTCCCCCATCCCGCAGGTGGCCGTGCAGCAGCTACAGCAGCCACCACAGCCACTGCAGCAGCCATAGTTGCTGCAGCAGCACGCAGCTGCTTAGCAGTAATAGCAGAAACAGCAGTAGCAACTGTTGCAACAATAGCCACAGCAGCAGCAGTATTAGCAACTACAGTAGCAGCAGCAGCAGCAGTAGCGGTAGTTGCTGCTGTTGCTACAACAACAGCCGCAGCAGTAGCAGTAGCAGCAGCTGGAGCAGCAGACCACCAGCAGCAGCAGTAGTAGCAGTAGTAGCAGCATCAGCAGCAGCAGAAGCTCTGCAGGAGACGCAGCAGTGGCTGCAGCAAGAGCCACTGCTCACATCATCCATCCTCGGCTGACGTCACAACTAACGTCACTGCTGATGTCAGAAACATAAAAAAACAGAACATCAACAGCAGCCACCCTGCAGATAACGCAACAACAGCTGCTAACGTTGGCTTTCTAGACTGACGTCATTGCTGACATCACTACTAACATCAGCAGCACATAGAAAAGAAAACAAAAGAGAGGCACCATGACCGATAGTGCGGAGGGGTCCTCCTCTACTGGAGGACCCCCCTTCCTATACCACCTGATACCTCGTGTCTATGCAAAGTATAGATATTCCAATGATAATCAGCACCTTATAAAATGGATGTATCTCTGAGCTCAAGTTACATGAATGGATGTTGATGATTTCTGAAAAATGTTTGCATATAGGAATACACTTCTCTATGAATGCGCATGAATGTAGGGTGATTAACCATAAAGCGTGTGTCCATGAATGCGCAGGGTATGTTGGTGCATAGAGCATGGGCCATGCACAGTGACGGCACGCGATCCCCATGCTCAGCACGAGTGGTCGCCAAGATCGTGCTCGCATGGCCCATCTTCCTCTCACCAGGGCTTGGCGGCGTCACCTCATGTTTAGTTTTCCCTGCCAAACTTATCTGTAGCTCACAGGTAGAAATGGACTCAGTCTAGGTCTTGTGTTACAAAACCTGCCCGTGACCTGAAACTTGGTACGTAGGTAGGGAAAGAGCGTGTTCCTTTTCCTTGTAACGTATGCTAGATGTCTCCGGGCAGGATGCGACCTTGCTGGCTTGTTTTTGGAGTTCTTGGGGTTCTTGCCCTGGTTCGCATGACTCGCTGGCAAGCCTCGCTCGCCGGCCGACAGGTGGAGCTCGACTAGCAAGCCCCATCCGTAACAGCTCTGTGGGCCGGTACTTGGCTTTATAGTTAGGGTTTTCCCCATGGCTTTGTACAAACCCATGTTTACCTCCCTCTGTGCTTAATCATTTGACGAGTCATAAGTTGCATTGGATTTTTGGGCTCATTCTCCTGGTATGAGAGCCATGTTAGGCGCAAAATAGTGGCAGATCTGATCGGCGCCAAGCAAAAACAAGGGCGGCCGCGTGGTCTGCGACTGTAGATCCATGCCGCTGCCGCAAGAAAAGGCTACGCAAGGGTCTAGGTGCGTCTACGTCACTTCCCTAGGCTGCGAACAGAGGGTGGAGGCGGCGGGAGAAGGGGGAGCAACACTAGAGGTGGAAGTGGGCAAGGGAGAGAGGGCCCAAGCGCCGTCCCCACCCATCAAGGGTGACGGCGGGGTCTTCCGGCCCAGAGAGCCACAGCGCAGGCCTGAGACAGCCTAGCAGGATTCCTAAGAGCAGGAGAGGTGTTTCCTATTGAGCTTCGGGTTCGTGGTAGAAATCTGCGCCCAAATTGGGCCTGTCGAATTGCTGCCAAGTTTTTATTCAGCAGAAAATCGAGGGCAGCAGAGCCCACGTTACCATTCTAGCTTCCCCCACTTCTGAAAGGGGCTACGAGAGCAGCAGAATCTACGTTGGGAGGGGCCGGTGCCGATGCCGGAATTGTCGCTGGTGCCGAAGCCGGTGTCGGTGCCAGCGCCGGTACCGCCTCCACGGGGATGATGTGGGAGGACCTAAGCAAGGTCCTGTCCGATATGGACTTGACACCGCCGCCGCTCGGCGCGTGTGACTTCCCGTCATCGAAGGACGTCTTCCTTTCATGTGCGGCAGAACAGGGGCTTGAGGACTATTACCTCACTCCGCCACCCAATGCGACAGCCGCACGGGTGCTCCTGCAAGTTTTTAATGCTCTGGTCCGCGCTCTTCTATAGGATCAGCAGTATTTGATTTGTCACTTCTGCTATGGAGGAAAAGGGGAGGATCCCACCAATCCGCGCAACGGAGAGCCCCGACCCTACAATGCATAGCAGCACCTGACCATGTGAAAAGAGGAGCAAGGGATGGCCCTGATCATTTTCCTATGTGACAAGCTTCGCAACCTTTGCCCTAAGCCAGGTAAATCAGCTGCCGAGTATTGGGATGACGCCATGGATCTTTGTCGGTGCATCCTCGATCTTAGTGCCTCCTGCACCATCCTCAAGTGGCTGGATCCGGTCCTTCTACACCTCAGAGAGAAATACAAGGATTTCCAACGCAGCCTCCTTCGGAAGCTGAAATTTTCCAACATCAAGAACACTGACCTAGAATAGGTGTTCGAGGAGTTACAAAACTATGAAGACATCCTGAAAGGCAAGGCACGTGACGATGAGGGTGCAGCAGCAAGTTCTTTTGTACATCAAGGAGGAGGCATGCCGCCTCCATCACACCAATGCTCTGGTGGAGGAGGCCGAGGAGGCTGTGAGGTGGAGGAGGCTGAGGCGGACAAGGTGGTTGGGGATGAGGACAAGGTTAGACAACAGGGAACCGGACCTGCAACTACTATGGACAGGAAGTTCACTACTAGTGCGCCTGCCCGTTACTCCGGTGCATCATGATGCCCACCATGTAACAGACATGCCCAGCAATGGGCCAGTCATCAACGACGCTCTCTCATCCCAGTCAGCATCTACACCCTCCAACATGGACGTCTCAGGCTGTGGCAGGACCTCATGCGCCGGCACCCTTTGGGGGGGCAACATTTTGTTTGCCACAGCTACAGTCAGTCATGTACCTATCAGCGCCAGCTCCATCTCCACCCTGGTACTAGGGGCCCGTCTTCACACCCCCATACGGCAATGCACCCGCTCCTGTTCCAGCATGGGCACAGAGGGTGTTCGTTGAGATGACCGAGCCACTGCTGTTGTTAAGGCTCCCACTGGGACTGGGGTGGAGTGCAACCATAGAGATGCACCCACCTGAGCAGACTGCCACCACACAATTGCCAGGTCAGAAGTTGGGGTACACACACACATCACCACTTCCCATGCCATGCCTGATGTTTAAGGTGTTAAGACTGGGTCTGGTGAAGTGCTGTCGGTTGAAGCTGTGGGAAGTGTGGATCTCCAGGCACCGGGTGGGGTGCTGTGGTTGACTAGTGTTTGTACATTCCGCGGCTGAAAGTGAACCTGCTGTCTGGCGGACAATTAGACCAACAGGCTAATGTGTCCACACTGCAACAGAAACAGCATTGCATGCTCTTTAATGCGTCTGGCACTTTGCTGGCTGACGGGCCGTTGCAGAGAATAGGATAGGAAATTCTTTCCTGAATGGACCACTCAAAGAAGAAGTGTATGTAAAACAGCCTGATGGATACGAGGACAGAACACGCCGAGTGTGACTTCTGTTGAAGGACCTCTATGGTTTGCAGCAAGAACCTTGGTTTTTGAACCAAGGGATCAGCCACACGCCTGAGAGCGGTGGGTGCACACAGAGTATTTGTGACTCTTTACTGTTTCTTTGCTGGGATAATGGGCTGCCTGTTGCTTTGCTGGTTTACATGGATAATCTTTTGATCCTGTCTCCCTCAGTAATGCTCATTGGACAAGCCAAAGCACTGCTCACAGAACACTACAAGATAACAGACCTAGGCAAGGCACAGATTCTCCTAGGCATGACCATCCCACGTGATCACATAGAGCGTACCTTGAGCCTCCATCAAGGTTTAATCCTTGCTCATCTCATTGAAAGTTTCCAACACTTGGTATAGCATCTCGCACAAGAGCACACACCCATGAGTCCAGATGTCTACAGGCATCTGTTGGAGGCACGGACGCAAAACTACAGACCCGATAAAGATCCCAGAATCTACAGAGAAATCACATGCAGTCTCTCATATCTTGCCTCCACAACACATATAGCTTGGGATTATGCATCTATAGGTTCAGACGGAGTTACATTTGGATTCCTGTGCGCATAGTTACGGCCAACACAGTGGTTTGAGCCGGTTTTAGGAAAAATATGTAGGTAGTGGCAAGGCGCCAGTGCTAGAGCTCAACCATGCAAGCATGGATTAGGAGACATTCATGGCGGCGAGAGAGACAAGGAGTTGGAAAAAAGCCACTTAGAATCCTTGAGAGAACAAAGTAGAAAGGAGAAACAACAAGCTATCGAGCTAGTAGCTACCGGTTGACTGGGCCACCCACTCGAGTGGCTTGAAGTGGGGCCCAGCCACCACCCCGGGGTCAAACCAAACCAGTTGGCTAAAAGCCTTCGTGGTTTCTCACACTCCGGAACAACCGAGAGTGTGGCCCTGTAGGATCAGCAACCAGGTGCTCCGAGCTACAAAACTAGCAAGGCATGCATGTCAATCTTATTGGGGACCACATTGACCATGAGCGTATGTGGATGCATGTACCTCCCTAGTATTTTCTCGCATGTATTAGCTAAATGAAGGCTAGTCACCACATATTGATAACACCAAGCATGCTCTTAGGTGGAACTGAGCATTACTGAGCTCTCACCAATCCTGCACCCAGCTGAGATGCCAATGATGCGAGGCCCAAAACGTGTGTGCCTTGAGCTTCATTTCGGTTAAGTTACCTCTACTGATGATGTGTGTGAATAAATGGAGTCAAGAGGTCACTTCCGTGTCTGTCAGGCACAACCAACACTCCCTCATGACCCACAGACAAACAACCCATACAGCACACGGGGAGTCACAATACAAGCAAGAGAAAAAGAGCAGTCACATCAACCAGGAGCATTGCATGAACACAATAGGCCAACTGCATGCACGGAAGCCTTGAACATTCTATTGCTAAGAGCTTTGGTGAGAAATTTTGCACGCTGCTGACGAGTGTTGATCCAGACAACGTGGAATTCTCTCGCAGCAATGGACTTGCAAACAAGGTGATGCTCAATGTTGATGTGCTTGGTGCGTGAATGATGCATGCCATCATGCTCAGCGATAACCTTGGTGCTTTGGTTGTTGCAGCGCAGTGTGATGCAACGGATGGGCACACAAAACTGTTGTAGCAAGCAAGACAGCCGGACACTCACACAAATACCTGCGCCAAGCACGACATACTCAGCCTCACTGGAGCTACGTGCAATGCAACCCTGTTTTCTACTCTTTTGTGAGACAGCAGTCCCACCCACAAGAAAGTTGTAGCCAGTGCGGCTGCGTGCGTTTGAGTTATGAGCCCAGTTATTGTCAATGTACCCATCAACGACCACAGAAGACTATGATTTGTTGCACAATCCTACACGCGCAGTGGACAATGTATATTAGATGACACGCAGCGCAGCCTCGAGGTGCCTCTGACGAGGCTGCTGAGAGAACTGGGCAAGGAAGTTGACCGAGAAGGCCAAAGCAGCTTGAGTTGTGGTGGCGAGGTACACCAGGGATTCAATCATGCTGAGGGAACCGGTGACATTGGCAGGCTCCCCCAGCAGCGTTTTGTCAAGCGGCTTCAGCAAGAGCTGATCACCAGGAGTCATCGGTGTGGGCGCAGTGGGGGTGCCAGCTGGCGGGGAGGCAAAGCGCTCCCCCAGGCTGCAAATGTAGGAAGCGTGGTATAAGTGCAGTGTTTGGCGCTGGTGGTCACGCTCAAGTTCCATGCCAAGGAACACTCGAGCTGGACCCAGGTGTCAGGAGGAATTCGTGAGATGCTTTCCTGAGGTTTGTCTGATCATCTCTAGTGCTTAACGTCTTCTGTTTTGGGCGAATCGGAGACCGAGCGGGAGCTTTCTAGTCGCCTCACGCTATGTGAGCACGAATTTAGAGACAGTCAGCTTTTGCGAAGGGAATAACGCAGTTTTGCATTAGTTTTTGCAGATGAACATGATCATTTATAGCCCTATTCATGAGCTTTCCAACGCATCAAAACGCATGCGATTTGGCCAAGCGAAGCCCAAGTTACGCTTGCCGAAGAGCAGGTCTCACCCACCACAGAAGCCTGATGCCGCCTCACACCGTGGCGCCTTCCCTCACCTGCGAAGCACCTTTTGTGAGGTGCAGATCCCATTGCACGTGAAGTATGGGTCTCCTGTACTGTTTCCACGCGCCTTCCCTACTTTTGGGTCTTTGGTGATGGGGTTGGACGAGGTTCGAAACTGCAGTACAGGATCCGGTGGATTATCCACCGGACGCCTCAGCAGACCTTCCGGAGAAAAACCTCCAGATGGTTCTTTTCTTTCTCGGTCCGGTCGATTATCCACCAGAGCAGCTGCGCACACACCAACTTTGGAAGGCCAAATCTCCCTCGATACTTGTCCGATTCCAGTGAGACAACTTCCATCGGATTTCAGGACTCGTCCATTTTAAGGGAAAATCATCCATTTTAGGATCCGAGTAATCCTTGAGTCACTAGATCCACCGGCGCGGAGTTTCCTCTTTCTGGCGGCTGGTCGGTGCCTCCCAGCGCCGCACTTGGACATGTGTGTTGGCCTGAGGGTGTGTGTTCATGCTTCCAACTCTTTTAGGGGGAACGGAGAGAGAGGCTGGTTGCTCCAAGGATGGCATTCCTATGCCATCCTTGGCAGTGGGAGTCACATCTTGAAATCAACTTGTTAGTTGGTAGATTTGATGTGAACAATGATGATTGTTTATCTTTTTTTTTTCATACTGCCAAGAACGTGTGGCTTTTATAGCCATAGGTGTAGCCTAAACCATTCATACAAGCAACCGCACAAGGCTAAGACTAGCAGCTTCCATACCTTCTAGAGAGGCATGCTATGTGAAATGTTCCACACTTGGATCCTTGTGCTTCTCTATTGGTGGTTGCTTCTAGTTCAAGGATCCTGATATGGGGCATGAGCCCGCTTCTGTGGACCTTCAGCTTTCTTCTAGATGAAGCAACCATCATGTAAAAGGCATCTTCCCTTCTGGGAACCTTCACGTTCCTTGTGGGGACACGGATTCCGTCTGGAAGGAACCTCTACTTCCTGGAATCTTCCGTCGGCTTCTAGAAGCAAGAACACTTCATCTAGAACCTTTCAATCCTCCAGTAAAACTTTTGGACCATATAGTTGCTTCTACCCAAGAAACCACAATATGTGGAGGGTCTGAACCTAAACCCATGCCCTTGGCTACCATGGTGGATTCTTTGAACCAATGAGCCACTCTTCCATAATTTTTGAAGGTCCACTCATGGACCATTGTCGCCATGACGAGGGGCATAATTCCAACAATGCGGAGGGGCAACTCTTCAACATTCTCCCCCTTGCACCTGCCATGCCCATTACTCCTGCTTGTTCTCACTCATCTTCCGTTGTGCCCTCCAGCCCATCATAGCTGGTCATCCCAAGCCTGGCCACGCTCATTGCGTGCCGGTCCTCAGGTTCCGCTTTGGTCAAGCAATCCAGCATGTTGTGTGTGCTGCAGTGCTGCAGCACCACCTGCCCCTTCTCGACCATATCCCGTGCGTAGTGGTTACGCACGTCAATGTGCTTTGTCCTCCTGTGCTGCATTGGGTTGTTAGTCAGTGATATGGAGCTGGTCTTGTCTTCTTTCACCATTGTAGGCTCCATCTGCGGCAAACCCAGCTCCCCCAGCAACCTGTGGAGCCACACCACCTCCTTGACCACCTCGGACAGCGTGATGTAATCTGCTTCCACTGTGGAGGTGGCGATGCAGTCCTGCTTCCTGCTGCACCATGAGATTGTTGCACCAGCGAGGAAGAACACGTAGCTGGATGTGGACTTCCTCTTGTCCACATCACCAGCCTAGTCTGCATCCGTGTAGCAGACCAGGCGCAAAGGGTCTGCCCGCCCTTTGCCATCGAACCTCAGGCGCGCGTGCGGCGTCGCCTGCAGGTAGCACAGGATGCGCTTGACCGCTTGCCAGTGTAGTGGCTTTGGATCAGCCACATACCTTCTCACTTGGCCCACCGCATAGGCCAGGTCCGGTCGAGTCGCCACCATGGCGTACATGAGGCTGCCCATCGCCGATTGGTAGGGCACCCTTGCCATATCCTCCCGCTCTTCTTTTGTTTGCGGCGCCATAGCCACACTCAGATCACAGGTCATGGACACCGGACTGCAGATTGGTTTGCAATCCTCCATGCCGTACCACTTCAGCACCTTGGCCGCGTATTTTTCCTGCCCCAGCACACATGTGCGTGCCCTCCGGTTCCGCGTAATGCCCACCCCAAGGTAGAACTCCAGCTCCCCCATGTCCGATTTCTGGAACCTGCTGCTCAGCTCCTCTTTCAGCTACTGTAAGCTCGGCAGGTCTGAGGAGCACAAGATCAGATCGACAACGTGTACTGTGACAATCTGATGGAGCTTCTTCTTGCGCCGCATGTACACGCTGTGATCCGTCTCACAGCGCTTGAAGCCGAGCTGTGCCATGAAGGTGACCATCTGTTGGTACCAGCATCTGGGCGATTGTTTTAGCCCGTACAAGGACTTCCATAGTTTGCACACCTTGTCCTCCGACGGGTCAACCATCTCTAGCACCTCCATGTAGATTTCTTTGTCGATGATGCCATTGAGGAAGGCTCTCGTTACGTCCATCTGGTAGAGCTCCATATCCTTTGTGGCTGCCACCGCAAGGATCGCGAGGATGCTTGTAAACTTTGCGACAGGGGCGAAAGTCTTTTTGTAGTGCTTGCCCTTACGCTGTGCGTACCCCGTCGCCACTAGCCGCACCTTGTATTTGCCCACCACGCCTTCTTTTGTGATCTTGGTCTTAAAGACCCACTTGGAGCATATGACCTTGGCGTGTTTTGGCCTGTCAACCAGCTCCCACGTGTCATTTCTGTAATGGACACCAGCTCCCACTTGATGGCGGCGTCCCACTGCTTGCCCTCGGGCCACGCAAGTGCCTCTTGCACAGTCTTCGGCTTTGTTGATGCAGCCAGCATCCACCACGTCATGCCGATCCATCAACAGGTGCATGCGTTGAAACGCTTCTCTGCTCTCCGCTGCCTCTTGCTGCGGCGCGTCAGTTTTGGTGACGTCTCGTTGCTCTACTCCAATCCTTCCGACTCTGCCCGGTCCGGTGAATCATCAACTGGATGGCTCCCCGAGGATCCCTCCCGCTCCGGCGAAACATCGACCGGATGGGCGGAGCGTCCGTAGGATTTTTCTCCGACGCCCGACGCAAACTCCACCGGGAATGCATGCTTTGGCACCCACGGTGCCTCCTTCAACGGATCGTTCCTCCAGATCTCCAGCCCAGCTGCATCTTTGTTGGAGTCCTCCACGTCAGCTGTGGCACCTGCTGCACTGCCACGCTCCGACGCCCCATCATGGACCCCCGCGTCCGCCCGCTCTTCCTTGTAGTCAAGGAGCTGGAATCACTCCCCCTGTTTTGGAGTGTTCCCGATGGCTATGTTGTTGTTGCTGCTGCTGAAGCTCTGCTGCTCGTCGAACGCGACGTCATGGTTGCGGATGATCTCTTGCTTGTGCAGGTCCCTGAGCCTTTATGTTTTTTGCGCGCTCTCTTAGCCAAGGAACAAGCACGAATTTGCCCATGGCTCTAGCTTGTTGTTGCGTCGCTGCGCCGCCTGCACCATCGCGTACGCCTTGCACCTGAACACCTTCAAGTGCGCCACGTTTGGCTTGCGCCCGCTCTAAATCTCCTACGGCGTCTTCCAGCCGCCCTTACCCTTCAGCACTGCCGTTGGGGGGAGGTTGATGGTGTAGCTCTTTGTACGCACAGCCTCCACCCACAACCTTGGCGACAACCCCGTATCCACGAGCATGGTCCACGCCATGTTGAGTAGTGTCTGTTTCGCCCGCTCCGCCACTCTGTTGGACTGTGGTGAGTACGGCATAGTGGGTTCCCAGTTGATGCCCTGCTGCTTCTGTTGGAGTAATGCTCCTCACCATGGCAGGAGTGACTCCAAAAAGGAACACCAAAAAAGACAAGCCTTAGTGGCTTAGTGGTTAATGGTGTCCACCTCTAGAGGCAGGGGTCCGGGTTCAAATCCCACAAGATGAAATTCTGCCCTGCCTCAAGGGAGGTGGAAAATAGATGCCAGGATGCTAGCTCAACCTCTAGAGTTCCTCTTTAAGTTTCTAGAAGGCCAGGTGAGGGTCCACGAAGGTGGCACACCTTCTAGAAGGGGTGACTTGTCCTACAAGGCATCTAGAGGTGTCTTGGTCTTCTGGACACCTTCCCTCC
>SZWC01000740.1:254250-278999 GCA_023375785.1 Penium margaritaceum
CCCCGGTCCCCTTGGCTGAGGAGACATGTGGCAGAGGAGGAAGATAAAGGCAAGGAGGTGGACAAAGAAGAGGTGGAAGGAACTGCAGTGGTGGCAGCTGCAACGGCTGCACGGTGGATGTGTTTGTTGTCGAGAGAACTCCACCAGTCATAAAGGCACTGAGGTGAACTCCAAGAGTATTGCAATGTTGGGGTGAGTGACAGGTGGTACGGGCTCGGCGGAAAGACACCCAAGCTTAGAGGCTTTCAGCTCTCTGAAGATGTCGGACAATTTAGGGATAGGTCATTGACAATGGAGAGGACTGCAGGGAGATTTCCGAGAGCCGCTTTGCCTAGGTCACGCAGAAGGCGGAGATTGCAGGCCCAGTAGGCGTCTGCAGTTTCATCAGCACGCATAGAGAGCGTGTTGAACTGGGCAATGAAGACATTCTGTGTTAAGTGGCCAGTGACCATCGAGCGGTGCTTGATGAGTGCATAAGCGCTAATAGGCTCAGCAGGCGTGCGGCGGGCTGTGTCAGCATTGTAGGACCCTATCTCATCAGACAGATCATCAGGTCCAGCTCGGATGAGCGTATGGACAGCACGTGCAGACTTAGCATCTGCGGGCACAAAATGCAGGTTTACCGAGGGATTGGGTATGTGATAGTACTCCCAAATCTGTTCACCCTGTGCCCAAGAACTCAAGTGAACCTCACCGGAAGCAAAGGTGAGGTTAAAGGTAAGGTGAGGTAATACGGAATCAAAATCTGGTTTGCGATGCGTGGGCTGTGCAAGGGCTTTGGCAGTGGCGGTGCTGGCAGCAGCTACGAAAGCAAGTGGATCAGAAGTGAGAGTGCCAGCGGCATTGGATGGTGAAGTGGGTGAGGTGGAGAATGCAAGAGCAATGCCAGAAGTAGTGAATGCAAAGGGCGTCGAGCACAGTGCGTTCTGCAGACGATTGAGGACAAAATAAGCAATGTGATCAGAAAAAGTTTCCATAACACCCTATTCAGTGCAAAGTTTCTCTTTTGCAATGTGCTGTGTGGTGAGAGCTGCCTGAAGAACAGCTTGCTCTTGCCGTGTCTCCTCTTACAGTGCGGCATACTGATCATCATCAACTGGCATGGTGAGTGGTGGGAAAAACCAACTATAGATTTATCCAGCCGAGTTTCCCCTACCCCAGTGGGCCTGGAAAAGTAAGGTGGAGGTATATTGTCAAGTTGGGGCTACAAGGTAATGAACATGGACGCACGCACAAGGACACATTGGAGAAGAGAGGAGAGAGGAAGCAAGACGGTCAAGAACAGTGGAAAGAAGCTCACCAGAGCTAACGGCAGAATCCAAACAGGGATGGGAGCGCTACTCCTGCTGAAGCTGCAATGACTGCCACAGAGGAAGAGGTGGAGACGATGATGCAGGCGACCCCAGCAAGGGCAGCCCCTGTGAGGGTGGATATGGTAGTTGCAGCAGTAACAAAGATGCAAATCTGGTGACCTAGAGATGACGACGCAGCTGTAGGGAAAACCTGAATGGTGGAGACCTGGATGGAGCTGACGGCACTGGAGAGGGCAGTGGTAACCGAAGCTGCTGCTGCTGCTGCTACGACGTCTGCGGCATAGCCGACCTGTGTGGAGATGTTGAACGCTATGGATGCGAGAGATCCCTGGTCAATAGCAGCAGCGGTGTAGGTGTCAATAGCCCTGCCAGCAGCAATGCTGCGAGGCGCAAATGCAGCATGTGCTGTGGCAGCAAATGTGGAAGAGAAACCAGCACTAGCGACAAGTGCTGCTTCCAAAACAGTGAGAACATCAGGCGGCACAGAGGATGCAGCGGCCGCCTGAGAGGCAGCGGGAGGCCCGGCTTGATGCAGCTGGTGCTGTTGATGTTGCTGCTGTAGCCTCACCAAAGACGGCATGTTGACTCTGCCGACGCGTCCAAAGGGCAATGAGAGAGGTTACATGAGATTGCGGACAACATTGATCACATGGCTGCCCCATGGCTGGTGCCTTCTGCATGATTGGTGACTCGTCAGAAGCAGACTGGCAGTAGGCCGCGTAGTCTACAGCCTTGGCGTGAACCTCATGGTCCGCCGAGTTGAAGTCCTCACCACGGTACTACCCTGGGCTCTCAAGGTCACAACACAACCACATCTTGAGTCCCGCCTGCTCTGCCCGCACCTCATGGCGGTCAATCCCCACGTCAATGCATGCACGGTCTGTTGAAGAATTGCCCCTCCGCATGCCCAAGTGCGCCGCCGGGAGGCTCCGACCAGCCGCCAGAGAGGAAAATCCTTGCACTTGGATCTAGCAGCTTGAGAACTTCTTGGATCCTAAGATGGATGATTCTCAATGCGCCGGATAGAAACAGTCTAGAAAACGTCAACCGCCCTTTGTATTTCTACCAAGATAACGTATCACCCTAGAACGAGGGATCCACACTTTAGGTGCGTTTGGTTTGCAACCTCACGAAGTCTCCATGGCGGTCTTTAGTATCTAACCTTAGTTGAACACTCTGTGAGGAGTCTCAAAGGCAAGAACTATAAATAGATGCATGTCGGGCACATGCTTTTATACTTGCAGAGCATTGCTAATGCTTCTGCTCATAGTGGCTCCACATGAACCAACCTCAACCTATAGTCCTACTTGGCGCATCCTAAGACTGCCAAGTTTCATCCTCAAGCCATGATCTAGTAAGCTTCCTAGAAGCTTCCTATCCCATTGTAGGCCACAAAGAAAAAAATGCGGTCATCGTGGGGTTTGAGCCCACGACCCATGAGCTCCAACGCCTGTCCCAACAAGGCCACAATGTTGTGTTTCCTATGATGTTTTCCAGTGGACATACCCATTATGGGCAGTGCATTCCTGGCCTATCTCAGAACAAACCAAGGGGACGTACTTCATAGAGCAGTGCATGCATTGTCCTTCCGTGCAACCAGCCAGCTAGCCAGTGCACAAGGTGCATACCATTCAGTAGTGATTGCCCGTGAAGTTTAATGAGTCGTTGAGTCTGGTGGAATTTGTTTCATTGGAATCAAACATGCATCGAGGGAGATATGAGCTTCCAAGTTTGGGGTGTGCGCGGCGGCTCTGGGAGCCGGCCGCAACTCGACTTCTAGTTAATAATGGACTGGACCGAGTAACAAAAGTACCATCTGGGGATTTTGCTCGGGAAGGTCTGCCGAGGCGTCTGGTGGATAATCCATTGGATCCTCTAGTGCAGTCTGTTTTTGACGGACGTAGCCAAAATTTTGGCTCAGTGTCCGAAACGCAATAGTAAGTTCGCTTCGTATTTAAAACTTATCGTCCATATAAGACAGAATTTAAGACACATGAGACAAATTAGTGCACTTTAAGTGTACTTTGGTGTGGTGACTGAGTGCATAAGCCACATACACTAACCCCACGCACTGGCGTCCCTCCTAAGAAGAGAAACTCTTTGCCACAAAAGAAAAAAAGCATGTCCTTGTACATATGAGAAAAACAAACACACTGATAACGTTTTTAGTGTACTTTTGTATGGTGACTAAGCGCACCGGCCACATACACTAGTCCCACACACTAGGGTCCTTCATGATAAGAGTATCATTTGACCATACAAGACAAAGCAAGATGTGTGATTGGACACATGAAAAAAATCACCGCACAGAGTGTGCTCTTAATGTACTTTTATATGGTGAGTGAGTGCACTTCCCGCATACACGAGCCCCACGCACTAGGGTCCTTCCTAACAAGAGAAGTTTTTGGCCACATAGGGTAAAATAATGAAGGTGTACCTGGACATATAAGAAAAATGAGCACACTAAGTAAATTCTTAGTGTACTTTTATATGGTTTGAGCATACAAGACAAAAGCACACTTTTCCCATACACTACTAAAGGAGTGTAGGCAAGGGTGTAGAGAACTCCCTTTGAGGAGATCACACGCAAGGCACACACTAGAAACTGAGTGTATGAAATGACCACGATTAACCATACCTCGATGAGGCTCATGAGGCTGATGAGGCTAAGTCAGCTGCTGCCACTTTTGCTTCTCCTTTGGGCTTGAGATGCACAAGCCACACACGAGCTTCTCGTCCTATGTAGTATTTGGCCATGTTGAACGGTATCGGTTGCATATGTTGTCGTTTCTTGGTCGCTGCACCTTCCGTTGCTGCTTCCACTTTTGCTGCTTCTGCCTTGTCTTCTATACCACACGTGAAATGCATCACTTGGTGTCGTTTATCTCCATGAATATGTTGCCACTGATCTAGTGAACCTGCGGATTGTGCCAGTATACAAAATCTCATCTGAGACTGATTTTGTGGTTACTCATTAGAAATGACCTCTAGACTGTTGTATCCTGCAAGTCCTCCAGTTGTAGCCACAGTCGTTCTCGGAGTCTCTGTATTTGTAATCTCCCATTGACGGTTTTTCCTTCAAGCATTCCGGGTTTGGCCTGCAAACCCAGTTTGCAAACCATGTTGTTCTTACAAAACTGTGAGAAGCTCTTCCATCCAACAGTGCCGGTACGGTTTTGCAACTGTTGTAATATTTGGGTCGCACTTTTAAAAGTATCGCCGGTTGGTCGTCCTTGTGTCCCTCGTCAGATTTTTGCGATCTAAGAATTCCTCTACAGTGAATATGCCATTTAGATGGACGATCATCGGGCGCACATCGCTCTTAACGGACAAGAGGTGCGCCTTTCACTCTCGTCCCTTGTCGTTTCCAGACTCATCTTTTTGCAGCATCCCCCCCCCCCCCCCCCCCCCCCTTTTGGCCTGCTGGTTTCTTTGGTAGTTGCAAGAATCATGCCCAAGTTTTCTGCACTTGTAGCAGGCATGCATAGCGTTCTGGTCGGCGACGTCCACTTCCATCAAAGTGGAGGAGTCTCCCAATGGACTACTTCTGTTCCCACGGTGATTGTAGTTAGGAGGTCGCCATCAATAGGATTCTTGGATCCGAACATTGTAGTCGACGCTGTTGATTCTTTTTGCTAGTGCAATCATCCATGGTAAGTTGTTTTGGATGGCAAAAATGGCGAGCGCTCACCCCATGTCTTGTTTGAGGCTGTTGTAGTGAAAACAAAGCTTGTCAGGGGCAATATCTACACTCGTGATGACCTTGCGGAATCTCTACGTGTACTCTGCTATGCTGGACTGCTAATGCAAATGCCAGAGCGTGTACCGAGTGTAAGACTTCTTGTTCAATCTTCCAAATCATGCAAGCATTCCATGCGAGAACTCGTTCCAGTCAGTTTGTGGCATCAGTGCATCTTGCCATTGTGGATTGATCTGCTCCAAGGGTATAATGCCTACGGTTGGTGATATTACACCGGCGCTGTTGGTTGTTGATGATGCCCCGCCGGTCTCTTGCTGCCGTTGGATGGCCTTTAGATCAGACGACTAACTCAGCACCGTGACATGCAAAAGCACAGCTGCGAGGTCAATCGTTTTTTGAGCATCGGTGACCGAAGCATCGGCACACCTCCAGATCCGTTAGCCACATCCAGATCGCTGGTTCTCTGGAGTTTGTAGGATCAAATGGCTCTGATGGGGCCGGGAAAATCTTGGGTTTGTTTGAGATTAGGGGATTTCTCTCTACGAGCACTGCCTCTTGTGTACATACATTGTGAAGATCCTCCATCGCGACATTGAGTTGTTGGAGCAAATAGCTGTTGATCCCCTCGAGCGTGGAAACACGGTTTTCCCGTTCCTCGTTGATCCGCGCCTTTCATCCAGTGTCACCTGCCATTCCTACTGTAGACGTTGAGGTTATCAGTTGGGGCGGCTGGTTTACCGCCGTCAAATCCGTGGCCGGGTTGGCTATCGCAGCCGTCGAGTTTGACCCATTTGCCACATATTGTGCCACACTAGCATTTACTTCCACTTCAAAATTCGCGTGCATAGGCAAGTTCTGCTCCTCCATCAC
The DNA here is from genome assembly GCA_023375785.1 of Penium margaritaceum. Taxonomy (NCBI): domain Eukaryota; kingdom Viridiplantae; phylum Streptophyta; class Zygnematophyceae; order Desmidiales; family Peniaceae; genus Penium; species Penium margaritaceum. The sequence goes on from SZWC01000740.1 coordinate 260,134, forward strand.
CGAAGTCGTCTCCGAGGACCTGGTGCTGGTCGTTGGATGCGCTTTCTTGCTTCATGTTGAAATCGCAAAGTCTGAAGATTCTTGATGTGAGAGATACGCTGAAGGCTTTTGCAAGGTATTCCTCCGGATGGGTGAAGTAGTCAGATGCCTATCCAACACCACTACGCTCAGATACCAAATGATATGCTGAACGGAGTGTAGGTAGTTAAAAGGTAGAAGTTGCGAGACAGAACGCGGTTGCTAAATTGGGACACTTGAGGAGTTTGTAATTAGCGGTAAGTGTTCTTCGATGAAAACTGTTGGAATGATCGAACACATGCATACAAGTGTTGAGGTTCCAAATGAGGCATAGTTGAGGTCGTTGAATTGATTGTCAAGCGACGTATGTGGAGGCACATTGTGAGTGGTCGGATCAAGAAGAACCACCAAGGAATCAGGGGGCTTTGAAGATCGACGACAAAAATGGGAGATGCATTTGTATAGATTTTGGTATTTCTCGATGCGTCAAGGAGTTGACCAAAAGGTTGTCACACTTTTGTCATTGATTGTCGAGAGTAGTTTAAGTTGTCTGAAAGNTAGTTGAGGTCGTTGAATTGATTGTCAAGCGACGTATGTGGAGGCACATTGTGAGTGGTCGGATCAAGAAGAACCACCAAGGAATCAGGGGGCTTTGAAGATCGACGACAAAAATGGGAGATGCATTTGTATAGATTTTGGTATTTCTCGATGCGTCAAGGAGTTGACCAAAAGGTTGTCACACTTTTGTCATTGATTGTCGAGAGTAGTTTAAGTTGTCTGAAAGTGTGAGAAGGTTCACCGGAGGGTGAGGGCATTTTTTCAAATTGCCCTCAACCATCGGGGTCAAAAGTGAATTCTCATTGTGCGGTGGGCTATTTGTGTAAGGACAGAAAACCCACATAGAGTGATAAGGGACTCGTGTACGTCTGGTACGTAACACAAGCAACGGCATGTCATTAGTGGTGTTGTTGTGTGGGCTTTGAATTGGCACTGTTCCACACAATGACTGTGGAACCACAGCCTTTTTAGGTATCCCAAGGCTACCTAACAACCTACGACATTGCCAAAGTGATGCACTTGCTGTGTTTTGGCATGTAGATTTTACGGGTGCGTAGCTCCTAGTGTTTACTCTGTGGTCAAGACCCAGGCACCTGAAGACATGTTCTGCGGTCACAAGGAGTCCTGGCGTGTATGTGTGGGGTTTGACCGGCTTGTTACGCTGCTCATCATAGTTCATACCTTGTGTCATTCATGAAACTTGCTAAGAAACTTCCTAGCCTTGCTAGTGCTAACGTCGTGACACTGTCCAGTCACGTGGCACACTAGTAAGCAAGCAAACGCTAGAAACAACAAGGGTTAAGCAAGGGAGATGTGGAAAGTCTCATAAGCTTCAGTAGCTTAGCAATACAGGGAGAAATAACAACTGACAAGCACATACCATAAACACCTGCCGCGGCCTTGGCGAGTGTTGCACACGGCAAAGTCAATTCGTCTAAAAACCAACAAGAAATCATTGTTTTGGCAGTAACTCCGCGCACAGGCACCCAAACACAACACCGTTTGAACCTAAGGATGCACAAACTTGAACTGGATGCTATAACTGGTCACATGCACATGTTGGGCATCGATTGGAGGACAGATCATGTAAAACATGCAAATCAGGCTCAAGAGCCAGTCCGCCAAGAAAACTCTAGCGACTGCACAAAAACTGTCAAGCACCCCAGGAAGCATCCGGGACGTAGTGGCAACTGTCTGGAAGCTGATGGTTGGTGGAACCACGGATGCGTCGCTGCTCTTGCTCCAGCTGGGTTTGCATCAAGGATCTGCACAAGCATGGACACGGCCGAGTGGTAATGGAAAGCTATACAAACAGAGAGAACGACTCTCATCACAACACTCCCCCATGACCCGATGGTACGCATGTCCATACACGTGCAATTTGAACACAGGTGGTCAACAAGATTCTCAACAATCCATGCTCACACCCCCCCACTCTCAGCCACTCTTAGGAAAGGGGTGAAGCCTGACAAAATGAATGGCCACCATGAACTTTGCGTGCGCCATGGCCTTGGTCAGGAAGTTTGCGCGCTGCATTTTTGTGCCGACCCTGATGACAAAGATCACTTGTGGCTCCACAAGATCACACACACAGTGATGCTTAACATTAATGTTCTTCGTGCATGCATAAAGTATACTAGATTTCTCTGCAATGGCAAGATTATTCTGGTTTTCATAGAATAGAACAATGCAAGGCATAGATTGGATCAACACACAAAATAGCCATTGCAGCCACACCGCCTCAGAAGCCCTAGGCCCTCAGTAGCGCAACATACTCTGCCTCGGATGAGCTACGTAAGAGACATCTATGCTTGCCGCTGTGCCACCACACCATGGTGCGACTCAACACAAAAACGTAGCTTGTCCAACTACACCCATCAGGGCTCCACGCCCAATCACTATCTGTGTAGCCATCGACAACCACCAAACACTGCTGTCAAAAGTGGAGTACGAGGTACGGTGTGAGAACCACATACCATACCACTACCACAGCCACGTGAAGTGCTCTTGCTCAAGGACACTGTGAGAATTGTGCGTGGAGGTTGATGGCGAAGACAATGTTGGGTTGCGTGGTAGTTTCCAAGTACATCAAAGAGTCAATCAGGCCTAAAAATAGGGTCACATCCACTATCTCCTCCAGATGTACTGGATCATCCACCTTCTGAGAATTCTGCCCATTCAGTGTGATGGGGGTAGAGGCCATGGGGAATTCCCCAAGGAGGTCAACAAAACACTCCCCCACAATGGGGGCGTAATGCCTGATATAGCAAGAGTGTTCGTGATTGACGATCACGTACAATCTCCATCCCAAGAAACACACCTGCAGGACCGAGATCCTTTATCATGTAGGTAGCCTGAAGGACTGCCTTGGCCTCCTTCAAGACCTCCCTAGAAGGAGACGTTATGAGGATGGTGTCCACATAGAGGAAGATGGTGGCAAAGCTTTCAACTGTCCTTCACAGAAAGAAGGCGTCACTTTCCAAATAACTAGCACCTATCAGTGTGTGGGTGATCTGCAACTTCTACCACGTGGGTGACTGTTTCAAGCCGTACTAGTCCTTGTGCAAGTGCCAAACCTTGTCACCTGCTACAAATCTAGCTGGCTTGACCATGTAGATCTCCTCTTCTAAGGTGCCATGGAGGAATGCGTTGTTCACATCCATCTGTAGCAGCTTGTAGTCATGCTGAGCAACAACCCTGAACAGGGCGTGAGCAGTAGTGATACGTCCAATGGGTGTAAACGTGTCAGTAAAAACCACACCCTCAACCTGTGAGAACCCCTTAGCCGTCAAGCAAGCCTCATAGTGATCTAGCTTGCCTTTAGGCTTCACCTTCTTGTGAAAGACCCACTTGGCATGTACGGCCTTCCACCTAGGCGGGAGGTCGACGAGCTCATAGGCACCTAGCTCATTCATGGCTCTCAGCTCATCCTCACAAGCAACACGCCAAAGCTCTGCACCGCCAGCCAAGAGTGCCTCCTTCAACGTGCCTGGTTCAGACATTGTCAATGGAGAGCTCCGAGTAGCTAGAACGCGTGCCTTCGGACTCGGTCTGATGACAATCAAATCAGCTGTGGCATCGCAAGGGACCAAGAACTCATAAGAGACCGACACATGGCCAACAAAAAATGCTGGATGCACCTTTGTGTAATATGATTGGACACTCACGCCAAGGGCTTTTGTACCAGGCTCGCCGTTTTAATCACTATGAGTTGGGCATTTAGGCTCTGAGCCAGTAGTCTGTTGAGCCCTCAAGGCTAGTGATCGAAGACAACCACCGGGCTTGTGGGAGTAGCCCAACGGTGAGGCACTCTCCTCAAGCTACAGAGAAGGCTACTGGGCCATAGCTATAGGGAAATAGGTGCATGCACGGGAGTGGGTATGGCTGGGAAGTCTACGAATACCGTGGAATTAGGTATGCGAGAGGGAACTGATACTGGTACAGAATTAGCTATGCTAGAGGGAACTAACATCCACACGGAAGTAGGTTTGCTAGAGGGGACTGAAACTGGAACATAATCAGCTGTTTTAGGGGGAACTGATGCTCGTATCAGAGCAGGTGTGCCAGAGGGGACTGAAACTGGCGCATGATCAGCTGTGCTAGAGGGGACCGACGCTCGGATGGGAACAGGTATGCCAGAGGGGACCGACACGGGCACACGATCAGGTGTGTCAGAGGAGACTGAAGAAGCTAGTGGAGCCACAACCACAATGCCGGATCGTCAGCAGACGGATACCGGACCATAGGTGAGGAGGCCTGGATGGACCCATTTGCAAGACTTGAATCCTTCATCCCCCAAGAAATCACACGGATAGGAACGTGGTTGGCGGCCTGCAACAAAATGGTGGACATGTCACAATAGGTAAGAGCCTCAAAGAAGAGAGCATCTTGAGACTCGACAATGCAATAGTGAGCGGGGTCCTAAAGTGCCAAACCTTTGACCAAGGAGAGATGCCAAGGAAGGTACACATGGGTCCCCGAGGTGAGACCTTGAACCCCTCCTTGTCCTCGGAGTACCAGACACAGATGAGGATGCCCCAAATGCAAGCGAGACAGAGATCGGCACGATTGCTGAACCACAACTCGTAAGGCGTGACATGGTATGAAAGCGAGCCATGTAGCAGGCGGTTCCAAACCCACGTCTTGTAGGAGAAGCCCTCAAAGGCAAAGGATTCTCGAAGACTGTACTTAGAATGCATAGTGCAAATCATATCATCCATGGTGGGGTTCCAATGCTCATACAAAGAACTCACCACCACAATTGGAGCAAATCTCACTGTGCTCACTAAAGTAGTCATCCATCTCACCTAAGAACTCACCACCACAATTGGAGCAAATCGTGTGAAGGGTGTCACGAGACTGACGCTCAGCCATCACCAACCACATGAGCGGTGCCAGCGCAGGATCGCTCTTGTGGTAGAGGCTGTAGACCCATCACATCGGGGTGAGGTCATCGGTCAGGGCGAGGAGATATCAACTCTGAAATGAGAAGGAGTTGACTGGGAGAGGACCGAGGAGGTCCGAGTGGACCAACTCTAGTGGACAAAGTGCCCGGGAGGAGGAGTCAGGTTAAGAACACAAATGCATCTTCCCCTGGAAAACAAAAAGCCAACCGGTTTTGGATGGATTTTGAAAGGTAGTCACGTCAAAACTGGGGGATGGCTGAGTTTGAATGAGCTTCGGCACAATGTTTGAGCTTACATGCTAGAGGAGACGATGTAACAAGCACTTGTGCTGAAGTGAGAGGACACTAGTGAAAAACACATGTGTAGAAGATAGTGGGAAACAAGAAATGGAGGGAATGCAACGAGAGACATGATAGAGGTCATGAACAACGGAGGCACAAAGAACGATGGCACATGTCTCAAGAGAAGTCTCTTTGAAAAAGTAAGCAGGGTGCTTACTAGTGCGACCCATCATGGTGCATGCACAGACAGAGAGCAGGATGAGCTCAAGAGCATGTTGGAAATATAAAAGGGGCCACACGGAATATCAAGCCGCACAACCCCAAATCCCGGCACAGGCAACGAGTGACCAGACCTTGTGCAAAAGGATCGAACAAACGCAACAGGAAGGAGCCCAACGGAGTCACTACGATGGCATGTCATGTGATGGGTGGCACCAGAGTTAATGATCCAGGTGCCACTCTGCTCACGACCGATTGTCAAAACTGAGCAACATGCCATAGAAGACTGCGCCCCTACTGAACTTGTAGCAGATGACTAAGGACATCATGGATCTGTGAATTTTCAAGCCAGATGATACTTTCAGGTCCATCCTCACTTCAAGCCAATAGGGCTCTCCTACAAGCATCATCATAGTTGACAGACGTAGTAAGACAAGCTGTCTCGGGACAACACACTCGTGCCTCCCTGAGTACAAAGTGCCAGCAGTTGACAAAGATCCGCTGTTGTGTAATCTCAAGGATCCACATGACTGCTCTCCCTGGTGAAACTGTTGTGCTTGCTACAGTTGTGGTCGCCACGTACCCCGACTGTGCATCACAAGAGGAAGTTCACTGTGCAAGTGCCGCCTGAAGGCCGCGCATGATCTAAGGAAAATGAAAGGGCTACTCACACTCTGTGTAGTGATGGGCACCTCCATAGCTGTAGTAGTGGACATAACGTCCACTACCACAACTCGTCGGATGCTTCTACTACTGCTTGCCCTTCATGCGCCTCTTTTCTCCCTCTTCTATTGAGCAGCCACAACAATACTGTGAGTGCGGCCACTTGGAGTAGGGGAGGAGGAAGATGAAGCGGTAGAGGTGGGACTGGTGAACTGGGACATAGGCGCATGAGGGGTCGTATTCATTGCTGCAACAAGTTGACTTTGTTAATGGATGATTGCAGTCTTGTAAGCTGACGGGGCCTGGAGGAAGTAGCAATGGGCCCAAGGAAGTCGTTGCAGTGACTCCAACAACACTGAAAGGGCCACACGGTCCAAGCCCGTAAAGAGTTTCACATGGTTCAATTGTGCCCTCATTATGATGGTGTTGACTGCACACAGCTACGTCCCACTAGTGGTCCAGAGGTGTGTGCAAAGGTGCATTGCATGCCTCCAGTAGTCAGTTGCAAGCTTTGTGGGACCATGTGAGAGGGGGTGAAACTCATGCAGTCGGGCCGCCCTTGCGGCATGGGTCTCCATAGCGAGAATTTTCAGGGCCAGCTCCCACCTCTTGCGTGAATCTGCTCTAGTCTCGGTCCCGGTCTCACCTAGGAAGGGATGGAAGTCGACCATGGTCTCCCGCGTCATGGCGTAGAGCAGACCGCGCATCGCTCTCACTGCTGTCTTAGTCCGGTGAGTATTGTGAGTCTAGTATTGGCTGTGGTAGTAAGGCCAGACGTCCTTAGAATCGGCCCACACTTGAAACAAGGTCTCCTAGCAATCGAAGCCCTTGTCAGTATCGAAGTGGGGTGGAGGTGTCTGAAACTCCTTCGGTCGCCGCTCCATGGGGAGGAAGACCTTAGGCTTGGGACTTTCTGGACAAGGTGTACGGAGACTAACAGTGAGAAAAACACCATGAAATGTGAACAGTACTGAATGATGTTTCTGATCTCAATGGTGAAATGGTGGCTGAGTGAGACGCTGTGACCCCAGACGTAGCTCATGAAGGTGCTCTTCGAGTATACGAATCTCGTTCTCACGTGTGTCATCTTCTATCTCCTCCTCATCCCTGGTGTCAACCTATGATGAGGGGTGTTGAGGTAGCGTTGCTGTGTAGGGTGTAGATTACTGAACGGTTGGTGTAAGTGTTGTAGATCTTCCTGGTGGCTGCTGTGAGGGTCCCAAACGGCCCCGTAGTAGCTCCGCAATCTCTTGTGACGGGTCGGTCTGCTGCTGCTTCTGTAGGAGCATCTCATCCGGCATCCGACAAAGCTTGTCAATTGCAAGTGACTACGATCGTGGGCTCATGATTCTTGAAGAGTTGGAAGAGGAGGGGTCTCCCAACCCTTTGCCCTTGTCACACAGGAGTGCCATCGTAGTGCTCTGTATGGGGCCGAACATAATAATGCTCCAAACAAGGAACCAGCAACATTTCTTGAGGAGTTGAAACATTGAGAAGAATGACATCTTGACCTCAAAGTTGCTAACGCCAACAAGGGTGATGATGACATCAGTATTTTACGCTTGTAGAAAGAAGCAAGCATTTTTTAAGCTGGCATATTGTACACCAGCGTTGTTTTTTTCTTCTAGTCACGCGGACTCCATGTGACTGGTGGGGGTGACCGCGGTACCCCCCTTCTCACGGCTGCGTAGGGGTTGTGCAACCATGCATGGCTATTGTGTACTTCTGCACAGTTTCTGCGTAGCTATGTAACAGTGCTTTGTAGCAGCACTGGTGCATAGTAGCAATGCTGTGCAAACTCAGTCTTGATGCTGTGGCATGTATGCTATTGCTACGGTGACTACCATTGTTGCTGCTGCTATGGTTGCTGCCACAGCTGCTGCGCTGTAGTAGCCGATATCAATGCTGCAGTGCTGGTACTGTTGTTGCTGCTATCGCTGTAGGAGCTACAATGCTACTATTGTGTTGCTGCTGCTTCTGCCGCCACTGCTGTGCTGCTATTGCTACTTGCGGCTGATGATGCCGCCACTACTCTAAGATGTTGCTGCCGTTGCGTGCTACCACTTCTCGCAGCTGCCGCCGCGAGCTACTGCTACAAGCTGATTCTCCTTTTTTTTTTTTTAATGTACAGGTTTGTAGCCAGACACAGCTGCCGCTGCCGTCCGGTGCTGTTCCTGTCGCTGGGCATGGCTGGTGGAGCTCGTCACTGCTGGAGCACTCCCAATACGATGGTGGCGATTGTGGGGTGATATTGCTGCTACTAATGTCAGCTGCGATGGGTCCTAGGATAAGGCAGCGGTGGTGACTTTCACTGCTGCTACCGGTGCTGCGTCTCTATGGTGCAATTCGGCAAAAGAGGTATTTCTTCTCTGATAACATGAAAAGTTACTAGGTTGCTTCCTAGATTTGCTACTACTGATGTGGCGACACTATCTAGTCAGGTGGTGCACAAGCAAGCTAGAAGGTGCAAGAAACAGGAAGGGTTAGACAAGGGAGACTTGCAAAGTCTCAAAAGGTGGTATAGCTTAGTTAATGCAGAGAGAAATGACAACTGGTAAGCACACAACACAAATACCTGCCACCACGCACGGCGGGTGATGAATCACTGTTTTGGCTGTGACGCAACACACAGGTATCCAAACGCAACACCGTCTAAACATAAAGATGCAAGAACTTGTGCCAAACGATATGACTGGGAACACGCACATGTCCGACATCAATCGGTGGACAGACAATACAAAGCATGCAAATCGAGCTTGAGGGCCTGTCCACCAAGAAAACTCTAACGACTATAGAAAAACTGCAGAGCACCGCAGAAAGCATCGGGGGCATAGTGGCAAGTCTCTGGCGACTGCTGGTGGGTGGAGCCATGAACGCGTCGCTGCTCCGGCTCCAAATGGGTGTGCATCAGGGATCCGCACGGGAATGGACATGGCCGAGTGGTCATAGTAAGCTGTACAAACAGACAGAACGGCTCACATCACAAAAATTCACACAACTGTGTAGTGAGTTCTGGCCTGGCAAGCGTTTTAGCTTTTGTGGGGACGTTTGCATTGTTTGTGTAACCAAACGCACCCCTGACTACGCTTGTCGTGCACCTAACTTGACGGCTATTTAGGTCAGCTCAGCTCATTGTTGTGACTCTCTCTGCATGTGTTTTGTATGGAAGCACATTTGACACTATGATTGTGTCACCTAGCCAAAATCTTGCGGTCTTACATCTGACATGTGGTGATGTCGCAAGCCAACTGAGCACTGATGCCCATTCAACGACAAGTATTCTAGGAAACTTCCTAGCTGTCTGAGCTTGGTATCAGAGTGAGGGAGCCACAGCTTGTAGCAGAGATGCACGAGTAGTAGCAGTAGTGAGTGGAAGTAGTGACAACCACCCAAAGCAGCAGTAGCAGGTCTTGGTAGGACCCACCACAACAACATTATAGCGGAGGAAGCGGCGGTAGTAGCACATGATGTTGCCAAGTATGGCGACAACCGTCTTAGCCACGTCAGTAGTAGCTGCAGTAACAAGTAGCATCGGGAGCCATTCCAACTGTCTGAGGCAACTATGAGAGCTGCAGTGGTATGAACCAACAACGGCAGAAGGGCTCGTGGGAGAAGGAGCCTCACCAGCAGTAGCTGCAGTGGCAACAACAGCGGCAGGCAGCTACAGAAGCAATGACAGTAGGAGCCATATTAGCAGCACCAATGATAGTGGCGGGCAACTGTAGTAGTAGCGACGGTGGGCAGCAACCACGGCAGCAGCAGTGGCAGCATGCAGCTACAGCAGCAATGGCAATGGGCAGCTATAGTTGTAGAAATAGCGGGCAGCAGCCGTAGCAGCAGCAGTGGCGACAAGGAGCTACAACACTGGCAATAAGCAATAGCAAAAGCAGTGGCAGGCAGTTGTCACAGCAATGACGGTGGGAAACAGCTGTATTAGCAGCATTGGCGGTGAGCAGCTATAGCAACAGCAAAGGTGGAGAGGAGCTGCAGCAGCAGCAACAATAGTAGCAACAGGTACATCGATGAGAAACTGCAACTGCGGCATCTCGCTATAGCGGCAACATCTGCTATAGAAGCTTTTACTGTAGCCGATGCAACACCCGTTACACCGGTTGCTACAGCAACCACAACAGCAGCTACTGCAGCAGCTTCTACTGTTGGGTTCCAGGGGGAATCAACACGGGGGACCCGACAAGGGGGGGGGGGGGGGGGGGGGGGAGGAGGCCCGTCAGTTGGGCCCGTTTTTTGGGTCTGACCAAGTGCCGACCGAGAGCCAGCGCAGGAGCGGGCCTGTGTTGGCCTGTGTCACCTTCTGCCGGCTCAGAGGTGCCGGGGAGGCCAGTGGGCAGCTGTCAGCTGGGTATGCACAAGGGAGGCGCGAGCCTCCCCTTAACCAACTTCAACCTGTGAGAGGCTGAACTTTCCGGAGAAAAAGAGAAGAAATTACTGAAGCATTTGGTATGAAAAAATAGGAGAGGAAGGAGCACAAAAATAGCTCATGGCTGTGGCCTTCAGCCACAGCCATGAGCTAACAACGGCAACAAGAGCAGTTGCAGTAGTCACAGCAATAGTGGTAGCAGCGCTAGCGGTTGAAGGAGGTATGGTGTGATACCACCGCCAGCGACGTTTGATGGCGGCCGCATGCAGCACTGACAGCAGCAGCAGCAGCAGCACCAAAGGTGAATTGAGAGCGCAACAACGTTTGAAAGCAATACAACAGCACTGTAGAAATTGCATAGTAGTCACACAGTAGCGCACTACCTGAGTGGTGGTGGCCATCCTCGTGACGGCGTCGCAACACGTCTGAGGGTCTGTTCTTCGATCGCCCATCACATAAAAACAATACACTTCCCAGATACAATTCACTAATACACTCTACCCTTTTGGGGAAGGGACCTCCGAAACCCATGGTGCCTCCCCCTCCCAACTGCTAAAGTGCATTGGGATAATGGATATGGTTTGTGTATCTCATGGATATGTGAAAGTGCATGGACATGTACACTAGTGTACATGATACATTAGTGTTCAGAACTAGTTTTTGTACAATACATGTTCTAGCTACACTATTTCAATGCATTTGACGATTTGGAGGGGGCGATTCCGACGATGTGGTGTCCGTTCTGTAGTCTTAACTCATCACCTTTTGACTCTGCCTATCTGTTGATGATTGTCGATTTTCAATTTTTGATCATGAATCATTGATCATCAATTGTTGCCTATCAGTTGACAATCAAGATCCTTGACTTTTGATTGTCGGTCATCGTACATCGGCGGTCGACGAGCGGAGAGAAAGTTTGTGTATTGTTTTTCCTTTCCATCATGTAATCATGATAGACTTCCCAGCTACAATTCACCAATACACTCAACCCTTTTGAGGGGTGGAAATCCGGAGCCCATGCTGCCTCCCCCCCTCCCCAAGTGTTGAATTGTACTGGGATAGTGTGTATGGTCCGTGTATTTCATGGACATGTAAAAAACACACTAGTGTACATGATACACTAGAGTACAAAAATAGTTGCCATACACGCAGTCCAATACACTTGACAGTTTTGGGGGGGGGGGGGGGGACGAATTTTGTAGTTCATTGCGGATAAACATATGAATACGATCGACGAGAAGGTTGTTTCCATTCCCCAAATCAGAAAGTAGACATCCATTTTACAAAAGACTCCATTTGAAATCTTTAAATTCATATGTATGTCCATTGTATGTTTCACCTAAAAAGCTACATAAATACGTATACATACATATAACTTTTTTCATCCAGTTCCTAAGGCACAGAGATCGTGTACGTAGCTTTCTATGTGAAGAGAAGATGACTACCTCTTCAAAAACGTTCATGGAAGTTACTCAATTCCATGCACCTAATACACTGAATGTGCCATTAACTATACCTCACATGTGCATGTGAATGTGCATGTGAATGTGCATAAATGGGCACAGTTAAACTATACCTCACACTTTCAACCTGTGAGGATCCCTTTTGTGGTCAAGCGGGCCTTGTAATGACCTACCGATCCATCTAGCTTCAGCTTCTTGCATAGGACCCATTTACCCTGCATGGCCTTGCGGCCTGGCGGCAGGTGCACAAGCTCGTACACAGCATGCTGGTCAATGGCCTTGAGTTCAGCCTGGCACACAGTGCACCAGAGCTCAGCTTCAGGTCCCTGAAGAGCCTCACAAAGAGCGGCACATCTTTCATGCAGCTGTAACGAGTCGGCAGAGATCCAAAAGTGACTGTAGAATCGGCTTTGTTATGTGCCAGCTCATGCTTGTGTGCAAGGAGAGCGATACCAATACAGTAGGCCGGATGGACCTCAAAGAGCCTGTGGGTGCTCAACAGCGAGTGTCTTGTACACTCACCCACGCCAGGCTCCTTACATCAGCACATTGGCATAGCAAGTGGCGTAGCCGGAGCTGCTGCTAGAACCTACACTACAAGTGTGACAGGCGCTGCGACCGCAGTGGCAGGTGCAGACATGGCACACACCTCAAACGTCCAACGGCTTTGCTTGCTACCGCTGCGGCGACCGAAATCATGGCTGGCGCCAGTGTCGCCAATGGCATGCCAGGTGGCGACAGCCTTAGATGCGGTCCCTTTCTTCTCCTCTACCTGATCCCGGGACACTGCTGGTCGATGCCGTAGCAGTTCTCAACGAAGCTGTGGCAGTGCTGTACATCAAACTCCAAGGTTTAAAGCCCATGGTGCAATAGCTCGTAGACCATGTGGTCTTTGAGCGGGCTGTTTCCACCATACCGATACAGACCCCCCTCTCTTCCTCCTAGCCATCTTCACCTACGTCACTAACGTCACCTGACAGTGTGTCGGTGCTTGACCTCATGTCCACGTCTAGTGGACTTCGCTTTGTTCCGGAGTCAGTTGGAGTCATTTTGACATCCGACCCCTCAACGTTCATGTAGACACGTTCTGCTTGCACGGCACGCACGCAGGCTTACTGCGCACGGCAGTGGATAGCACGTTTGTCACATCGTTTCCATGTAGCAGCGGTAGTAGCAGCTATGGCAGAGGTTGCAGTAGAGCCAACTCCCTCGTTCCCCGTCACAGAGTTGGTCCTTCCGCTAGCTGTCCATGTGACCAGCTATGTAGCTCCCACCAGTTTGTCCGTCATGGGAGGGATGGTTTGTCTGCCAAAAACTAACGTGGATCTGTGGACGCATGTGTTTGATACACTCAGTTGGCATAACGTCCGAAGGGTAAGGAAGCTCCTGCGGCTGGGAAGGACTGTTCGTCCAAGAAGTGTTCCGACACTGCGTCAGAGAGAGGGAGGGAGATCAAATTCGAAAATGTAGCGGATGTGGAGGGATTGAGAGAGAGAGAGAGAGAGAGAGAGAGAGAGAAAGAGNACAGAGTTGGTCCTTCTGCTAGCTGTCCATGTGACCAGCTATGTAGCTCCCACCAGTTTGTCCGTCATGGGAGGGGTGGTTTGTCTGCCGAAAACTACCGTGGATCTGTGGACGCATGTGTTTGATACACTCAGTTGGCATAACGTCCGAAGGGTAAGGAAGCTCCTGCGGTTGGGAAGGACTGTTCGTCCAAGAAGTGTTCCGACACTGAGTCAGAGAGAGGGAGGGAGATCAAATTCGAAAATGTAGCGGATGTGGAGGGATTGAGAGAGAGAGAGAGAGAGAGAGAGAGAGAGAGAGAGTAGAGGCCGTTGATGTCCTGGCGGTAGTCGGAGCAGTAGTAGCAAACATGGTGGTGGCAGTCGACACTTGTGTTGCAGACGTCCAAGCAGTGGGCGTGTTGGCAACCACTAACATCCTGAGGGCAGGAGTGGCAGTTACTGCTGGAGCAAGATAGCAAGAGCATGTGGCGGACTGCCAGGAGGGGGCAGACATCCCCTGTGAGGACAACAAGTCATACATGGGGAAGTGGTCAGACAAGGATTTGGAGATATACGCAGAGGCCCAGTGTGTTGTCGTCCATACAGTTACCGGAACACGAGGGAGCGATGGTCCCTGGACGACGGTAGACATCCATGTGTGCAATACGTTGGCAACAGCTGATGAGCCTGCAACAGTCACCCCTGCAGGTGCAGTTGCCGTGGAGGACATAGAGCGAGTTGCAGAACCCCAGCTCATGGCTCCCCTGACCAGCATCGCTAACACCATGGAATTTCCTGCACACGACACAACTACAGACATCCAAGCTGCAGTTCCCTTGCCCGAGCACCTGCACTCCATGGTGGATGCGCAGGGGGCAATGGTGGCTTGAGCAGAGGTGGCTGTGGCTTGAGCTAGGTGCATGTGCAGGATCTCATGGCCAAGCTCCGGGAGGCTAGCGACCGCTGTTACACCGCGGATATTTCAGCACCATGGGCTGCCAAGGAGTGCATGGAGGATGTGCAAACTCGTCTTGAGGCAACTGTTTGGTCTCTGCAAGATGCACATCTAGGAAGGGTGGACCTTCAGCAGTAGATGGACTATTGGCTGTGCACCAGGGGTTGGGAGGAGCCCCACGATGCCGTATTTGCAGAGGTAGATGCATCAATGGATGCTGACATGCAGCTAGTTGTCAACAGTTGAGTGATAGGTTTGTCAGCAGCAGTCGGTGCCTTCGAAACAATAGCTTCTGTAGGTGCAGACATTGCAGATGTCGATGTGGGGTGTAGTGCTGACTCCCTTCCAGCAACGAGCAGCCAGGCGGCAGATGAGTCGACGGCTGACGCAGAGGATTCCGGCTTGCGTGAAGAGGCAGTGAGGCTGTATGAGATTGTAGCTCATGCGGACGCGCACGTGATGGAGGTTCACCGCCAGGTTCATTTTGAAACTGATTGCCTGTGTGCCGCAGATGCAGCCGGCTGGCCGGCTGCCGTAGCAGAGCTCGATGAGCTATACACGTGTCTTGACGCTACGATGTCCGCGTGGCAATGTGCAGCTTAGCAGCTGGTAGGCATACTACAGGTAATGCAGTTGGAGGAGGCCCTCAGTGCCGCACTAATCAGAGCAGCAGGTTACGACAGTAATGAAGAATATGACAGTGACGAAGACAACAGTGTGGACGATGACAGTGTCGACAATGCTATTGGTTAAGGTTACGTGCGTGCACATCCTATCAGCATCGTCCTCACCCTTGCTATTGCTATGCTAGGGTATGTGGCCATGGGTAAGCAGTGCTCCCTCCCGAGGGGATATGTTGTGCACAGCTGTGAGCCTTGCTTGTGCTATTGGACTGAGCCACACAGGGGGAGTGTTAGCATGTGGGATTTCATCTGACGCATCCTTGTGCACAACACAAAGATACAATACTCTGCTATGGTTGACATGGGTTGAGGTGGTGATGGTGGAGACCCGCATACCTAGTGGGTTTTGGCAGCGTGAGGAGGAGACTTAGCACCTTGAGACAACCATGCAGGTGTGGGTGTGCCATGCTAGAGGTGTTGCATTGTCTGGATTTATGACTCAGGGGAAGTGTTGTTGTGTGGGCTTTGAGCCGACACTGCTATACACAGTGACTACATCACCACAAGTCCTTTAGGGATCATGAGACTAGTTTGTCACTTACAACATTGCCGATGTGATGCACTTGCTACATTCTGACATCCAGGTTTGTGTGCAGTACCTTCAAGAAACTCTGCCGGTAAATTGGGATGCTATGAGAATGACTAGGTGCAGTTTTACAAGAGTCCAGTATCGTCAAGAAGTTGACCGAAAACTATCAAAAAATTCATGCAACTTGTAATACTTCAGTGGATCCTTCTAGAAAGTCGTCTAAGTTTTCATGACCTTCAAGAACAGAATATGAGAGGTCGAGTGGGAAGTCTTGGCCAAAATGTTGTGAAGTGAGTCATCCCGGTTTGTTTTTACAGCTTGCTATGACCGTTTTGTTGTGTACATGATTGTGTAGGTCCCTGGTGTGGACCCAACTGGCACTGGATGTCCGACGGGTGGTGGCTTCACCCAAACAGAACTGGTAGACACTTTCTTGAGCCCGATTTGCGTGTTTCATATTGATCAATTCTGGACCCATGTGTGCAATGAGTCGTTGTGTCCAACTCAAGATTTTTCATCTCTAGGTTCAGATGGTGTTGTGTTGGAGGCCTGTGTGCATAGTTACGGCCAAAATAGTGGGTTTGGGCCGGTTTTAGGACAAACAGACACTGTCGCGTGTGTCACCCGCCGTACGCCACGACACAAATTATGATGTGCGCTTGTTAGTTGTCATTTTTCCCAGCATTACTAAGCTATTTGATTGTATGAGACTCTGTGTGGATCCCCAGCATATCACCTCTTGTTTCTTCCACGCGCTTGATTGCTAGTGCACCAACTTATGGGACAGTGTCACTACATCAGCAGCACCAAGTCTAGGAAGCTTCCTAGTAGTTTTTCATGGTATCAGAGCAACGAGATCTCTCTCTCTCTCTGAGCTGCGCGGCAGAGATGCAACACTGGCGTCAAAAGTGAGTGTCACCGCAATTGCCGTATCCTGGGACCCATAGCAGCAAACGTTGGTAGTAAAGATGTCATCCCAAAGTTAGTAGTAGTGGCTTCACCAAGAAATTTCCATGGCCATACAAAGAGGAGTTGCACAACGAGGGGGTGCAGCAGCCACATCGAGTGGCAGCAACAGCCGAGTCTTTGCACTACCCTTGAAAAGAAGAAAAAAAAGGAGAAATGGCTCGTGGAACCAGCTTGCAACATCGACGACGTGCAGTGGTAGCAAGAAACAGTAGGAACAGTAAGGAGTAGTAGCGGCACCAGCAACCACGAGCAACAATAGTAGTGCATCAGCAGCAGTAGTAGTAGAGGCAGCAGTAGCATAGTAACAACAGCATTGTAGTTGCTATAGAAACAACAGCAATAGCAGCAGCACCACCACTGTAACGGTGGCACCGGCTTCAACATCATAGCATAGTGGCAACAATCGTGGTAGCAGCAAACCCGTGGCAGCAGTGGCACAACTTGTTGTCTTGTGAAGCATTGCTGTTGCGCAACATTCCGTGTTCAATAGTGCTGTGCAATTGCAAGTTGCGTGGTTGTTAAGAAGTTGTGCAGGAAAGCATAACAGCTATGTAGGCTTACGCAATCCATCCACAGCTGCAAGTAGGGCATGACACAAGCACCCCCCAAACCCTGGTCATGCGGAGTCCGCGTGACTCCAAAAAGAAAAAGAACGAAAACAAGTTGGCGTAAAACAAGTGAGAATAAACACGCTAGGAGAACAAACGCTGGCGAGAAAGGAGGGGAGTGCTAATGTCATCATCAGCAGTGCTGATATCATCATCTGTAGTGCTGATATCAGTATTTTCTTAGTAAAGATTTTTTTTTGGGCGGAATTTCAAATCCTTCAGAAGCGCTGTTCGTTTCCTATTTGGACCATTATGATGTTTGGCCCCATACCATGCACCATGATGGCAGCGGTCCAAGACAAGGGCAAAGGGTAAGGAGACACCTCCTCTTCCACCTCTTTGGGCATCATGAGTCCACAGTGATTTTCACTCAAGATCAACGAGCATTATACGCTGATACGCCGTCGGCAGACCGACACATTGCAGGAGATCACAGTTTTACTGAGGGGTCATTCAGTGGCCTCACAACGGCAACCAGGAGGATCTACTGGAGCCGCGTCTTACACCGTACCACAGTCTTAGCACCCCTCATCACAAGTTGAAAAGTGGGATGAAGAGGAGATAGAGAATGAAGCAAGTGAGGATGAGACCTGTGTCCTTGAGGAGTGCATCCGTAAGCTATGTCTGGAGTCACAACCTCTCACCCGCCACTTTCTTGCCATTAGGATCGGGCACGTCATTCAACAGTGTTCAATTTTTGTGCTGTTTCTCTCACTGGTGGCCTCACTAAACCTTGTCCGCCGTCGCCCAAGCCTGAGGTCGTCCTCTCCACAAGGGACGATTGAAGGACTCTGTGACACATCCACCTTGTTATGTTACTGAAGAAGGCTTTGATTGATGTGAGATCTTGTCTCAGGTGTGTGCTGATTCTGAGGGCGCCTCGCCCTACTACCATAGCCAGTACAAGACCCGCGATGCTCACCAGGTCCTGAGAGCAGCAAGAGCGATGTGCGGCCTGCTGTACGCTATACTGTGGTTGACTTCCACCCCTTCCTAAGTGCGACCGGGACCAAGACTAGAGCAGATACGCACCGAGGCTAGGAGCTGGCCATGTCACTGCTCGCTTTGGATACCCATGCCACAAGGGTGGCTTGACTGCTTGAGTTTCAATCCCTTTGTTACGGTCCCACAAAGCTTGCAATTGACTACTAGAGGCGTGCGATGCACCTTCACACACGTCTTGGGACTGGTAGCGGGACACAGCTGTGGGCACTAGACACAATCATGATGGGGGTGCATTTGGACCATGTGAAGCTCTTTATGGGCTTCAACCACCTGGCTCTCTCTTAGCTTTTGGAGTCAGTACAACTGCTTCCTTGGGCTCATCGCTACTCAAGGGTGCACACAGAATCCATGGATTCACGAATCTGACCCGAGGATCCTGGATGTTGGATCAATTTGCCAATGCGGATCCAACACATGATCCGATTAGTGGATCCGCGGATCTCAAACCCTCCTTCCGGGAGGGGGGGGGGGGATCCTAGAGATCCAGTTCAATCATGACTACAATCGGATAGTCACTTTGTGGTATGCTGACAGTTGGAGATGAGGTACGTCCACCTCATAAAAGCTAGCATTGCACCACTGGCCTGTCTAATGTTTCTGATGACATGGTATGGATGACCTCACCG
>SZWC01000740.1:279151-290752 GCA_023375785.1 Penium margaritaceum
GGGGGGGGGGGGATCCTAGAGATCCAGTTCAATCATGACTACAATCGGATAGTCACTTTGTGGTATGCTGACAGTTGGAGATGAGGTACGTCCACCTCATAAAAGCTAGCATTGCACCACTGGCCTGTCTAATGTTTCTGATGACATGGTATGGATGACCTCACCGACGTGGATCTGCATCACCACTTGGCCGACTAAACGTACCTCATGCACGTCATGCACGGTGGACACTCCACCAGAGGATACTCCAGTGCATCTACAGTTGACAACGTGTCAACCTCAGAAGATGTATCCGGCCTGTGTGGGTCTTTTTGAATCTGTGCCGCTCGTGACCCGCGTCACGGACTCAATTATACTCAATACCGGAAATCCGCGGCAGGTTTGCGGTATGCAATATGTTTTAACTTACGCCTTATGTAACTGTTTTTTTGCTGAACAGCGAGTTCACTCGTTAACTTGCTCGACATTTTCTTGGCCGTTGCTAAATCTGTATGTGCGATCTCTGTTTTTGGAGGTGTCCCAATGTAAGCGGCACGACCACACAGCAAGCGTCGGTTGCTGTCGATTGGTCCCGCTTGCCAAGCAAGATCACTCTACACTCTATGCTCTGCTATGCGTCATTACGTGTGCCTTAGGCGCACACGTGCCCTAGGCGCACGCGTGCCTTAGGCACACCCGTGCCTCAGTGTTGGGCACATTATGTGCCCCGCGCACCGGACGCCATAGCTGCTGAGGCCTGTTCAGCCGCGCCTACCGGCCTTCGTGCTGCAGATGACAATGACGACGACAGTGACAGCGATGAGGAGCAGGAAGTCGATGCCGGCGACAACCATAAGCGTGCTGGTGATGCCTCGGTCATCTGGACTGAGTTCTCCAAGCTCGCCGACTCTCCTCTGGATGACCCGCAAGCAAAGTGCATTTCATGCCCAAAAACCTTCTCATGCAAGCAGGGGTGCACGTTGAACATGTGGAAGCATCTCCGCATCAAGCACAAAAAGATCTCGAAGGGCCTCAAGGAGATGCAGGCGATATAGGAGCTGAACAAATAAACATTGGCAACAGTGAACGTGACCGAGAACGTGGTGGTGGTGAAACCCAAGAACACAATCATCGCACGCCGAGTGGCCGCGGTTCGCGCTATGTTTGACAAGAAATACTTCCAGGCATGTATTTGGAAGCACGTCATCGACAAGAATGTAAGCTTCCTTGCCATGGAGTCGACGTGGCTGCAGCAGGCTTTCTGGCACGCCAACCCAGCTGCAATATTGCCGGGCCGCATGACGACTTTGCGGCAGATCATGATCACGGCTGCGCCGTTCCGTGCATGCATGAAGAAGATGTTCATGGAGGTAACTTCTGCAATCAGTTTTACCACTGACGGGTGTAAAGGGGAGAAGAGGATGAAGTACTTGAGAGTTACAGCACATTGGATGGAAAAATGGTCCATCAAGACCATTTCCCAGTCCTTTCCTGCTGTGCCCAAGTGTCCCACCACAGTGAACCCGTTTGAGGTGTTCTCAGCTGCTCTTAAGGCTTGGGGTGTGTGGGACAGAGTGCTCTGCTTGACCATTGACAACGAAAGCACAAACCACAGCATGATTGGCAACCATGTCATTCCATCTTACTGCTCCATGGAGATGTCTGGGCACATCCATTGCCTTGGTCACATCATGAACTTGGCCGTGCATGATCTTCTCGAAGTCGCAGCTGTGAACGTCATCATTGGCAAAGCTTGTGCCATCGCTGTGTTTGCGACATGCTCCACCCCGCACAAGCAAAGCATCACGAATGCTGCAACCGCTGCTGGCATCTCATTTTAGACACTGCACTTGGACACTGAGACTCACTCAAACAGCACTCTTGATATGATGGCCAGAGTGCTGCACCTCAAGAGCGTGCTCCCCACCTGGCTTGATGGTTATGGCATGGATGGAGAGGTGTTGAAGCTGACCAGTGAGGATTGGAGCCTCATTGCCCTCCTGATGCTAATCCTAAGGTCGTTCAAGGCTTACACTGATGACATCAATGGCAGCAGGTACCCGACCCTGAGTCTCTGTTGAAAAATTGCCCCTCCGCATGCCCAAGTGCGGCGCCGGGAGGCGTTGACAAGCCGCCAGAAAATGGAAACTCCGCTCCGGCGGATCTGGCGACTCGACATTTGCTCACCTCCTAAAATGAAGGACTGCCCCTCAAATTTGACAAGTTGCTGAATCTGGTGGAAGTTGTTTTGCCGGAATCAGAGAAGTATCGAGGGAGATATGGCCTTCCAAAGTTGGGGTATGTGCAGCGACTCTGGGAGCCGGCTGCGACTCGAAATCCGGTCGATAATCGACCGGACCGAGTAACAAAGATACCATGTGGAGAAAATGCTCCGATAGGCCTGCCGAGGCGTCCGGTGGATGATCCACCTGATCCGGTGGATCATCCACCAGATCCAGTAGTGCAGGTTGTTACTGAGGGACTTAGCCAAAAATCTGGCTCGGCGTCCGAAACTCAGTATTACGTTTTGTTACTCGGGGACTAGGTCAAAATTCTGACTGCAGGTTCGCGGACAGGTTTCGAACCTCGTCACACCCCATCACCAAACACGACCCAAAATTGGGTAGGGTGCGTGGAAACAGTGCAGGGGACCCCCACACCATGTGCAATGGGACATGCGCCTTGGGAAAGGCGCTTCGCACGTGAATGAAGGCGCCACGGCGAGTGGCGGCGTCAGGCTTCTGTGGTGGGTGAGACCTGCGCTTCAACAAGCATAACTTGAGNGTCAAAATTCTGACTGCAGGTCCGCGGACAGGTTTCGAACCTCGTCACACCCCATCACCAAACACGACCCAAAATTGGGTAGGGTGCGTGGAAACAGTGCAGGGGACCCCCACACCATGTGCAATGGGACATGCGCCTTGGGAAAGGCGCTTCGCACGTGAATGAAGGCGCCACGGCGAGTGGCGGCGTCAGGCTTCTGTGGTGGGTGAGACCTGCGCTTCAACAAGCATAACTTGAGCTACGCTTGGCCGAATCGCGTGCAGTTTGGTGCGTTGGAGATCTCATGACTAGCCCTATAAATTTTGTGATCATGTCTATGTTCAAACACTAACGGAAAACAACGTTATTCCCTTCGCAAACTGACTGTCTCTGAATTCCTGCTCACATAGCGTTAGGCGACCAGAAAGCTCACACTCAGTCTCAGATTCGCCCAAAACAGTAGACGTGAATCACTAGAGGCGATCAGACAAACGTCAGGACTGCACCACGCAGATCTCATCCTGACAAAGGGTTATGGGCCCACGGGTCTGAACGCCTTCAACGTTCACGTCTTCCGCAGCGCACGGGATCGTCATCTTGGACGTCGCCGTGAAGTTCTGAGAACTCGTCGGAGTAGCAGCTGCGCACATGGCACAGAAGGAGATGCAGCCCATTCAGAAGTATGTGGGCGGCCCGGGCTTCGGGCTATGGAGGTGGCAGTTCGAACTGCATCTCTCGCATAAGGGGCTGCTAGATATCCTGCTGTGAAAGGAGGTGCTCACAGAGGCGACTGCTACGGACGCGGAGAAGCAGGCCTTCGAAAAGAAGAACACGGAGGCGCTCATGCTCCTGGTGTCCGGGAAAGCCGAGTCGCAGTGGGGCTACTTCCAAGGCTGCAAGCTGGTAGCCAAAGCTTGGAAAAAGCTCTGCGTCATCCACCAATCCAAGTCTCTAAATCTTCGTGATGACGCGACTCCTCACGGTGAGAATCGAGGAGGGAGATGATGTCATCTCCGCCATGAAGCAGATCGAGTCGCTCGCCTCGTAATGCAATGACGTCGGGTGGAAGATCGACACGCAGCTGCAGGCGATGGCCCTCCTCATGGCCCTACCTGACAGTTGGGGTCCACTCATCACCGTCCTTGGAGGATGGTCGGAGGACAAGCTCACCTATGGCGCGGTCGCAGAGTACATCCGCAACGAGGCGCAGCGCCGGAGCTGCGGGGAGTCCTCGTCTTCCTCATCTGCCCTTGTCACCAAAACTCGTGGTGGCGGAAGCGGGGGCCGAGGAAGTGGCGGAAAGGGCGGCGGCAAGAAGGGCGCCAAAAAAGGTGCGTGCCGCAATTGCGGCAAGGAGGGCCATTGGGCTCTTGAGTGCCCGGAGGAGGCGAAGACCGGCGGCAAAAACAGCAAGGGCAGGTCGCTCTTCAACAACAACAAGAATCACTTCCTCAAGAAGGCCAACAGGCGGTGCCTGGATTCCGGGGCCGAGGAGCACACCCAAGTCGAGAAGATGGGGTTCGTCACCTACGAGAAGTCCTCTAAGTCAATGGTGGTCGCTAACGACAAAGTCGAGCCGGCGGCCGGCCAAGGCGACGTGGAGGTGGAAGTCGTGGTGGGCAGTAAGAAGGAGCTGTGCACAATTCGTGATGTGTAGCACGTCCCCGGCCTGGCTAACATTTTGAGTGTCAGCCGCTTGACGGAAAAAGGGTATGAGGTGCTCTTCCGCAGGAAAGGCGCAGTGGTGCGCATCGACGGCGACGGCGAGGTCGTGTTGGAGGTGAAGCGCGAGGGCGGTCTCTACATCGTGGAGACTAAGGTGGTCCCCGCGGCATCCGACGCAGTAGATTCGCAGGAGGGCGTCGTCAATATGGCCAAGGGAGGAAGCGCTGATCTGGAGCTCTGGCACCGACGGTTGGGGCATTCGGTGCCCGCAACCGTTAAGGAGATGGCAAAGCGCGACATGGTGCGCGGCCTCGTCATCGACGGTGCAGACGCGGCAGCAGATGCAGCAACGCACAAAAAGTACGAGCCTTGCATTTTGAGCAAGGCGCGTCGCAAGCCGTTCAACGAGAACGTGGCTCACGCAAAGGACCTGCTGGAGGTCGTGCACAGCGACGTGTGCGGATTGTTCAAAACGCCGTCAAACGGCGGCTTCAGATACTTTGTCACCTTCATTGACGACTGCAGCAGGAAGCTCTACGTGTACTTCATGAAGCGGAAAGGCGAGGTCCTGGACCGGCTGAAGGAGTACGTCGCAGCGGTGGAGAGGCAGACTGGCCGGAAGGTCAGAGCGCTACGTAGCGACAATGGTGGAGAGTATGTGGGCTGTAGCAGGTGGATGAAGCAGCAGGGCATCAAGTGGGAACCCACTACGCCGTACTTGCCACAGTCCAACGGAGTGGCAGAGCGGGCGAACCAGACGCTGCTCAACATGGTGAGGACCATGCTTGTGGATGCGGGGTTGCCGCGAGGTTTCTGGGCGGAGGCTGTGCATACAGCGAGCTACACCATCAACCTCACCCCAACAGCGGTGCTGAAGGGTAAGGGCGGCTGGAAGACGCCACGGGAGGTTTGGAACAGGCGCAAGCCAAACGTGGCGCACCTGCAGGTGTTCGGGTGCAAGGCGCACGTGATGGTGCAAGCGGCGCAACGACGCGACAGCAAGCTAGAACCGCTGGCAAAGCCGTGCTTGTTCCTCGGCTACGAGAGTGCGCAAAAGGCGTATCGGCTCTGGGACCCGCGCACGCAAGAGATCATCCGCAGCCGTGACGTTGAGTTCAACGAGAAGAAGAGCTTCAGCAGCAGCAGCAACGACATGAGCATCGGGAACACTCCAAAACAGGGGGAGTGGTTCCAGCTCCTTGACTACGAGGAGGAGCCGGTGGACGCGGAGGTCGATGATGCGGCGTCGGAGCGCGGCGGTGCAGCAGGTGTAGCAGCCGACGCGGAGGACTTCGACGATGATGCGGCTGGGCTGGAGATCCGGCGGAATGATCCGTCGAAGGAGGCACCGCGGGTGCCGAAGCGCGCACTCCCGGCGGAGTTCGCGTCGGGCGTCGGAGAAAAATCCTCCGGACGCGCCGCTCGCCCGGTTGATGGTTCACCGGAGCGGGAAGAATCCTCGGGAAGCCGTCCGGTCGATGACTCACCGGAGCGAGCTGAATCGGAAGGATCGCAGCAGAGCGACGAGACGCCGCCAAGACTGCCGCGCTGCAGCGGGAAGCAGCGGAGAGCGGGGAAGCGTTTCGACGCAGGCACCGGTCGATGGATTGGCATGACGCGGTGCATGCTGGCTGCATCAACGGAGCCGACGACCGTGCAAGAGGCACTTGCGTAGCCCGAGGGAAAGCAGTGGGACGCCGCCATCAAGTCGGAGTTGGCGTCCATCGATGAAAACGACACGTGGCAGCTGGTTGACAGGCCGAAAGACGCCAAGGTCATCGGCTCCAAGTGGGTCTTCAAGACCAAGTTCACAAAGGAAGGTGTGGCTGACAAGTACAAGATGCAGCTCGTGGCAAAGGGGTACGCACAGCGTGAGGGCGAGCACTACGATGAGACGTTCGCCCCCGTCGCCAAGTTCACAAGCATCCGGGCGATCCTTGCGGTGGCAGCCGCGAAGGACATGGAGCTCCACCAAATGGACATAAAGACGGCCTTCCTCAATGGCATCATCGACAAGGAAATCTACATGGAGGTGCCGGAGGGGGTGGTGGCGCCAGAGGGCAAGGTGTGCAAGCTGCGGAAGTCCTTGTACGGGCTAAACCAATCGCCCCGTTGCTGGTACCAACAGATGGACAGCTTCATGACACAACTCGGCTTCAAGCGCTGTGAGGCGGATCACAGTGTGTACGTGCGGCGTAGCAAGAAGCTCCATCCGATTGTCGGACTCTATGTGGACGATCTGATCTTGTGCTCCTCAGACCTGCCGAGCCTACAGCAGCTGAAAGAGTAGTTGAGCAGCAGGTTCCAGATGTCGGACATGGGGGAGCTGGAGTTCTACCTCGGGGTGAGCATTACGCGGAACCGGAGGGCGCGCACGCTTGAGCTGGGGCAGGCCAAATACGTGGCCGAGGTGCTGAAGCGGTACGGCATGGAGGACTGCAAACCAGTGTGCAATCCTGTCTCCATGACCTATGAACTGAGTGCGGCAATGGCGACGCATACAAAAGAAGAGCGGGAGGATATGGCAGGGTTGCCTCACCAATCGGCGGTGGGCAGCCTCATGTACGCCATGGTGGCGACGCGACCGGACTTGGCCTACGCGGTGGGCCAAGTAAACAGGTACGTGGCCGACCCAGGGCCACTACACTGGCAGGCGGTCAAGCGCATCCTCCGCTACGTGCAGGCGACGCGGCACGCGCGCCTGAGGTTCGACGGTAAGGGGCGGGCGGACCCTTTGCTTCTGGTCTGCTACACGGATGCAGACTACGCTGGCGTTGTGGAAAAGCGGAAGTCCACATCTGGCTACGTGTTCTTCCTCGCTGGTGCAGCGGTCTCGTGGTGCAGCAGGAAGCAGGAATGCATCGCCACCTCCTCAGTGGAAGCTGAGTACATCGCGTTGGCCGAGGCGGTCAAGGAGGCGGTGTGGCTCCGCAGGTTGCTGGGGGAGCTGGACGTGCCGCAACAGGAGCCTGCGGTGGTGCACGAAGATAACACCGGCTCTATCTCGCTGACCAACAACCCAACGCAGCACAGGAGGACGAAGCACATTGACGTGTGTTATCACTACGCATGGGACATGGTCGAGAAGGGGCAGGTGGTCCTGCAGCACTGCAGCACGCACAGCATGGTTGCGGATTGCTTGACCAAAGCGCAACCCGCGGACCGGCACGCAATGAGCGTGGCCGGACTTGGGATGACCAGCTATGATGGGCTGGAGTGCGCAGCGGAACATGAGTGAGAGCAAGCAGGAGCAGCGGGCATGGAAGGTGCAAGGGGGAGAATGTTGAAAAATTGCCCCTCCGCATGCCCAAGTGCGGCGCCGGGAGGCGCTTACGAGCCGCCAGAAAATGGAAACTCCGCTCCGGCGGATCTGGCGACTCGACATTTGCTCGGATCCTAAAATGAAGGACTGCCCCTCAAATTTGACAAGTTGCTGAATCTGGTGGAAGTTGTTTCGCCGGAATCGGAGAAGTATCGAGGGAGATATGGCCTTCCAAAAGTTGGGGTATGCGCAGCGGCTCTGGGAGCCGGCTGCGACTCGAAATCCGGTCGATAATCGACCGGACCGAGTAACAAAAATACCACGTGGAGAAAATGCTCCGATAGGCCTGCCGAGGCGTCCGGTGGATGATCCACCTGATCCGGTGGATCATCCACCGGATCCAGTAGTGCAGGTTGTTACTGAGGGCCAGCCAAAAATCTGGCTCGGCGTCCGAAACTCAGTAGTACGTTTTGTTACTCGGGGACTTGGTCAAAATTCTGACTGCAGTTCCGCGGACAGGTTTCGAACCTCGTCACACCCCATCACCAAACACGACCCAAAAGTGGGTAGGGTGCGTGGAAACAGTGCAGGAGACCCCCACACCATGTGCAATGGGACATGCGCCTTGGGAAAGGCGCTTCGCACGTGAATGAAGGCGCCACGGCGAGTGGCGGCGTCAGGCTTCTGTAGTGGGTGAGACCTGCGCTTCGGCAAGCATAACGTGAGCTACACTTGGCCGAATCGCGTGCGGTTTGGTGCGTTGGAGAGCTCATGACTAGCCCTATAAATGTTGTGATCATGTCTATGTTAAAAAACTAACGGAAAACGACGTTATTCCCTTCGCAAACGGACTGTCTCTGAATTCCTGCTCACATAGCGTGAAGCGACCAGAAAGCTCACGCTCAGTCTCAGATTCGCCCAAAACAGTAGACGTGAATCACTAGAGGTGATCAGAAAAATGTCAGGACCGCACCACGCGGATCTCATCCTGACAGTCTCGTCATCCCTTTTTTTGAATGCATGCTCTATAAGCTGAATGGGTGCCAGGTGAAAGGTCTGGCTGCAAAGGAGAAGTCAAAGTGGTGGGGTGCTGCACGGCGGCTGAACGCCAAGGAAGAGTTTCTGGTGGACATACACCAGGGCCTGGTCGAAGCTAAAGCCAAGCTCAAGAAGTATGCCCGGCTGCTGTCTTAACGCCACGCGCTTGCCAGCGCTCTGGACCCGCGCATTTGCTTTACCACCATTTACCAGAAACGGGTCCACCGCCTGATGGGCATCAACAGTGCAACAGAGCTGCAACTCAAGGTGGTGCAGTTACTCCGGCAACATGCAGATAGGGTTGAGGCGCAGAGGGCAGCAGCAGCAGATGCAGGAGAAGCAAAGAGTGGAACACAGGGCTCTCGGTGCACGTAGCAGGGAGAAGGAGGTGCAACAGCAGCAGCTTCTTCCTCCAGCCTCACTGTTGTGTCACAGGCAGCTGGCAACCGACAGTTCCGTTCACGACCTGAGCGGCAGGGTGAAGAGGACGATGCAATGTAGGAAGAAGCGCTGGCCGACCCCATGAAAGACATGTTTGAAGTCCCAGAAGCTCCTTCAGCAGCTCGATAGCCGTCCTCTTCATTGGAGGAGGAGGTAGAGCGGTGGAGCAAAGTTTCAAAGAAGGGTCCAAAGTGCCACGTTCTGAAGCACTTCAGGAAGCTGGGGAGAAAGTTCCCAACATTGTACCTTACTGCGGCTGACTTGTATGCTCTGACTGCTACATCCACCCCTTCTAAGTGCCTTTGTTCTCTTGGCAGGCACGTCATAACAGACTTCAGACATTCCCTTGCACACTTGATGGTGGAGAACTTGCTGACAATGAAGTCGTGGATCAACAAGCCCTCCCTCCTGGACTTCCCTGTCAGCCGACATGGGATGGTTACTAAAGAGTTTGCCGACAAGGAGGACCGCATCAACGAGCTAAGACGCAAAGCACAGGATGCCAACTTGGTGGGAGCAACAGCAGAGGAGCTAGAGGGGCTCTCTATTTTTGTGAATGATGAGGATGAGGAGGAGGAGGCACAGGGAGAAGGAGGAGGTGATGACAATGGTGATGATGATGTCATAGAGATGAATTGAAAGATAGCATTCAATACATTGCTTCCTCATGATTCAGTTTCTCCATGTTTCAATTTCTCCATGTTTCAGCTTTTACATGTTTCAGCTTCTCCATGTCTCACCTTCTACATGTTTCAGTTTAACATGTGTGTATGCAAAGCCATTGCGATGTGAGGTGTCTATGACTGGAGTAGTCTGCAAGTGCAGTTAAAGTACTATTTGAACATGTTTCTTTGTAGTTGCAATTGCTTGCTAAGAAGACACCATCATTCAGGATAGTCACACAACATTATACTTGAGATTGAAGAAGTCATATGACGTAACTTGCAGCACATGTAATTTTTGTAAATTCCTCAACATATGCTAACATATTGATTAGGATGATGATATTGTCATCACTTTGGACTGCAAAAACATGACATGGCTCATTGAGGCTGGGCCATACCATTGCATGTGCCAATGAACGGGTTGAGCACTTCATATTTTGGGGATACGGGAGAAGTGTTAAAGTGACTAAAAATGAACCTATGAACTTTGAGCATCACTCTTTCCCCAAATGTGGAAGCTAGTATCAGACATGTATGGATCTGAAAGATTCACCCATCAAAATGGATCCGCAGATCCGGATCCGGATCCGCGGATCCCGATTGAGCCCTTGATCCGGCTTCGTGGTTCTAGATCCACTCTCGGGACTGCGGATCTGATCCGGTGTGCACCCTTACTGCTACTTTCTCTAGGTACCATTGGGTTGTAAGGTTGCTATTGTCCATCACTAGAGTCCACTTGTTGTTGCAGTTATTGTGACCCCTCCTACTCCTCTGTCCCACTTCACCAGCTCATCTCCACAAGTTTCTCCTCTACCCCGAGCGGCCGGACCGAGGGACAGCGGCAGTAGTAGCAGTCGGTGAGCAGTGGTAGTGGACATTCTGTCCACTGCTTCAATCATGGGGGCCCTCACTGCTACATAAAGTGTGAGCAGCCCCTTGACTGGCCTTGGATCATGCGCAAACTCTAGGTGGCACACACACAATAAATTTCCTCCTGTAACACACGGATGGGTTGCGTCGTGACCACAATTATAGCAGGCACATCCATTTCACTAGGCTTTAGCGGTGATCTGTGTTGAAATAGTATGCACCTTGTCCACTGCCTAGCTGGCTAGCTACACATACAGACAAGGCATGCACTGCTCTGTGGAGTACGTCCCCTTGGTCTGTTTTGAGATGGGCCAGGAATGCACTGCCCATAATGGGTATGTCCCCTATTGCTCATCATAGGAACCATACCTTTTTGGCATGGTTGAATAGGCACCGGAGTCTCAGACGAGAGATCGCAGGTTCAAACCCCGCGACGGCCACATTTTGTTGTGGCCAAAACTTGGACAGGAAGCTTCTATGAAGCTTACTAAAAGCCTGGCTTGAGGATGACACTTGGCGGTCTAAGGACGCGCCAAGTAGGATTGTAGGTTGAGGTTGGCTCCAGTGGAGCCACTACAAGCAGAAGCTTTAGCAAAGCTCTGCAAGTATAAAAGCCTGTACCTTGCATGCATCCATTTACAGTTCTTGCCTTTGAGACTCCTCACAGAGTGTCCAACCAAAGGTAGACACTAAAGACCAACATGCGGACTTCGTGAGGTTGCAAACCAAACGAACCTAAAGTGTGGATCCCTCGTTCGAGGGTGATATGTTATCTTGGTTGCAATACCAAGAGCGGTTGGCGGCCTCCCATGTCGGGACCCGTTTTCTAGACCGTTGCTATCCGGCGCATTGACAAAGGGTTATGGGCCCACACTTCTGGTTCTAAGGCACGCTTCCAAGACCGACTAGCGCGTGGTC
>SZWC01000740.1:295771-307245 GCA_023375785.1 Penium margaritaceum
GACGGCCACATTTTGTTGTGGCCAAAACTTGGACAGGAAGCTTCTATGAAGCTTACTAAAAGCCTGGCTTGAGGATGACACTTGGCGGTCTAAGGACGCGCCAAGTAGGATTGTAGGTTGAGGTTGGCTCCAGTGGAGCCACTACAAGCAGAAGCTTTAGCAAAGCTCTGCAAGTATAAAAGCCTGTACCTTGCATGCATCCATTTACAGTTCTTGCCTTTGAGACTCCTCACAGAGTGTCCAACCAAAGGTAGACACTAAAGACCAACATGCGGACTTCGTGAGGTTGCAAACCAAACGAACCTAAAAGTGTGGATCCCTCGTTCGAGGGTGATATGTTATCTTGGTTGCAATACCAAGAGCGGTTGGCGGCCTCCCATGTCGGGACCCGTTTTCTAGACCGTTGCTATCCGGCGCATTGACAATCTGGACCCTTGGGATCGCATGATCATGGGGCTTTGTTAGTGGCTGGTGCTTTGTACTCAGGGAGGTGCGAGTATGCTGTCACGGCTGAGTAGTCCCAAGATAGCTTGTCCTCTTGCTTCTGTTGACTGTGATGATGCTTGTGGGAGAGCTCACTCACCTTGTGATGAGGATGGAGATGAGAGTACCGACTGGCTTGACGAATCACAGATCCGCACTATTCGTCGATGTCCCTGGTCCTTTGCTACACATCTTGTAGAGGCAGAGTGTTCCGTGCCATTTTGTTCAATGTCAATGATTCTTTGTGAGCAGAGTGGCACCTGGATCATTGACTCTGGCGCCACCCATCACATGACTTGTTGTTGTAGTGACTTTGTTGTGCTTGGTCCCGTTGCATCCGTTCGGTCCATTTGCACATGGTAGGGTATGGTCAGCAATTGCCTGCGCAAGGCGTTGGGGTTGTGAGGTTTGATGGTCTGTCTGGCCCCCTGCACATTTCTGATGTGTTGTTTGTCCCTACTCTTGAGCTCAGCCTGCTCTAGGTTTGTGTATGCACCAGGATGGATGCCACCGTTGAACACTCTGCTGAATTTGCCAGAGTAACTGCTCTTGACACTTGTGCAATCGTGCTTAATGCCTTTGTTGTCATGACCTCTATCATGTGTCTTGATGCATTATCTTTATTTCCTCTTCTCCTTGCTATTGTGTACCCGTGGTTTTCACTAGTGCTCTTTTCCCTGAGCACCAGCGCCTGCTCCATCATTGCATCTGCCATTTGAGCTCAAACACTATGTCCAAGATTCAAAATCAGCCATTCCTTGTTCTTGACGTGGCTTCCTTCAAGAAGCCACCCAAGGCCGATTGGAGTTTTTGCACCCATGGTAAGATGCACCAATGCTGTTATCCTAGCTCCTCTTCCCGGGCATTGTTTCCTCTAGAGTTGGTCCACTGGAGCCTTCTCTGTCTTTTCCCAGTTGATTCCCTCTCAGATCGGGGTCGACATGTTCTCACTGTAACCAATGACTTCACCTAGATGCGCTGGGTCCATAGCCTCTGCCACAAGAATGATGCCACCCTGGCGGTCCGCGTATGGTTGGTAGTGGTTGAGCGTCAATGTCGTCACACTTTTTACATGTTCCGCTCAAGTCATGGTGGCAATTTCTTAGGCAAGATGGATGTCTAAGTTACTGAGTATGGTTTTTTCACCAGATCTCTGCTCTTGTTACACCATAGCATAACAGAGTGTCTGAGCGTTAGAACCGCACCATGGAGTATGTCGTCCACGCTATGCGGTTTAAGTTTGATCTTCCGCACCTCACCACCAGAGATCTGGTGTTTGGCCATTGATGGCCAGATCCTCAATGGATCTGGCCATCTTGGCTGTGGGTCCAGGAGTCTCATCTATGCCCTTTAGCATACCTGACCCCAAGCCAGTCCGAGTCCCTTCTCGCACACCTCAAACCGTGCCAGTGAGAGTCCTCTCTGGCACACCTGATCTCGTACGACTCAAGGATCGCTTGGATCCTAAAATGGAGGACTGCAGCTGAAATTGACGAGTCGTTAAATCAGGTGGAAGTTGTTTCACCAGAATCGGAAAGATAACGAGGGAGGTATGGGCTTCCAAAGTTGGGGTGTGCACGGCGGCTCTGGGAGTCGGACGCAGTTTGACTGCTAGTGAGAAATTGACTGCATTGAGTAACAAATTCATATGTGGGAATTTTTCTCCAGAACGTTGCCAAGGCATCCTGTGAATGATTTGCCTGCTTCCAGTAGTGCAATTTGTTGCTCAGGGACTTAGCCAAAATCCTGGCTCGGAGTCCGAAACTCACTAGTACGTTTTGTTGATTGGGGTGTCAAAACTTTGACTACAGTCCACGGATAGGTTTGGAACCACATCAATTTGCATCACCTGAATCAATAAAACAGACCCCAAAGACGCAAGGGGAACTGCCACTACGTGCACGGACATCTACGCCTCCAGAAAAGCGTTTTGATGGGTCCTTGATGTGTGAGGGCGCCTCGGCAAGCGACGTGGTGCACCCCGCAGGCTATGTGGCTGGATAGAGGTGCCGCGCTTTGGCTAACGTAGCGGAAGCCATGGTGATCGGAATTTTCCATGATCTGGTTCGTTGGAGAGCTCAGGGCTACCCAACAAATGTGCAAGTTATGTCCATGTCAAAAGATAATGCAAAATCGTGTTATTCCCTTCACAAAGTGAGTGTTTCACAACACTCGTCCACTCCCAGAAACATAGCATGAGGCGACCACAAAGCTCACGCTTCGACCGCACACAAGACAGAAAGCCATGAACACCAAGTGCATACTCGTTGTGACACGTTGGAACTACCACCCACCCAAGGGCCGGTTTCTGATAGAGGATTATGGGCCCATGGCCCTGACCAGTCTACACATTGCTCACGGTTTTTGCAGCGGACAGGATAGTCTTCGGGGACAACATCACCGTCAAATTCCAAGGCCCTGGAGTAGAAGGCTGTGCAAATGGCGCAGATGGAGACGGAGCCCATTCCAACGTATGCAGGTGGCCCAAGTTTTGGGCTAAGGAGGTGGCACTTCCAGCTGCACCTCCCGCATAAGGAGCTATTGGAGGTCATGAAGGGAACGGAAGTCCTTGATGGCAACGGCAATGGAAGCACAGAAGCGACGGCAATAGAAATGCAAAAGGAGGCCTTTGCAAAGAAAAGCACGGAGGTGCTCATGCTGCTGGTGTCCGGTATGTTGACTATTTTTTGCCCTTGTTCAATCGTTCAGGACGGATCAGGAATGCTCTTCCCCTTGTGGAGGTATGACCCCTAGATCCATTGTGATGTGACTCAACTATGCTGTGTCATGTGAGATATGACCTGTGAGTGCACCATACGGGTGAGTGGTCACCGTGGCCATTTTGTTGATTTGGCCAAGCGAGAGGTTATGAGTTTGATCCTGGCCCCATGCACATTTTGTTCACTGTGGAAGCTTCCAATGAAAGAAGACCGTAGCTTCTTGGACGCTACATGGTGGATTTTTCACCTTGACACTAGGATGCTTATGTAGCAAGCCCACAGTGCAAGACTATTGGTGATGTGGCTGGTTCAGGCTGTTAATTCTGGTATGCCCCTTGTCCAGTCAGCGGCAGATTTAGGCGGGCATGCACTGCTCTACGGAGCAAGTCCCCCGTAGGACGAACCGGGTATGCACTGCGCTTGTAGCGCAAGTCCCCCAGGTCCGCTCCTTGGATTGAATGAGCAAGCGGATGAATTCCAGGATCGCGGGTTTAAGTCCAGCCTAGG
This sequence comes from Penium margaritaceum, assembly GCA_023375785.1. Lineage (NCBI taxonomy): Eukaryota > Viridiplantae > Streptophyta > Zygnematophyceae > Desmidiales > Peniaceae > Penium > Penium margaritaceum. The sequence continues at coordinate 299,482 of SZWC01000740.1, forward strand.
GCGCTAGGTCGCGCGCCTAAAGGGGGCTAAGGTGCGCTAGCACCTAGGGGCCTAAAGTGCGCCCGCACCACCCTAGAGATCGCGCTAGGGCGCCTCGGCCTCAAGCCAAGGCACCCAAGCTTGCCACTGCTATATGTAATACTCATTTGCTCATTCTAAGTATCCACTTCTTACCCTTGAGACTTGTGCTGAAAAATAAGGCATAAGTTGGCCAACCACGGGTAGATATAAAAGACTTGGGACAAGCTAAAAGGGGAAACCCAGAGGCCACGGAAGGGACAAGCTTTGTGAGCTGAACAGCGTGGAAACACAATCCTGAGGGGGATATCTTCTCATAGCTCAAATGCTATGAGCGGTCGGTGGATGTCACTGTAGTCCGTTTTCTAGAACGTTTGCCTCAGGCGGGTTGACATAGGCCACTTCCCAGGAATGTGCTTTTGATTTCTAGGACTGGAAAGACAACTGTAAAAGGACTTGTCTTGCATGCTGGTCAACTAACACTTGCTTGATTCTCTCTTGCTTATTGAAGACTTGAGCTCTTCTTAAGATGCAATGCTAAGGCGTTAGTACTCTTGAAGGTGAAGTGTATGCCTGATCAAGTTTGAGGTGCGTGACACATGTCAACAAAGGAAGAAGGCTTACAAACGTTTGTGAGTTTTTTGGTTTTCCGGCTTCTCTGCTAGAGGTGTTAGCTCAGTAGCTAACAAAGGGTTACGGGCCAACTCCTCTGGTTAGAGAAGTTTCACGCATGCAACCGCTAGGTCACAAGCAGTGAGAGCGCCTTCGCTCTCACCCAATTTCTTTGTTTGCAGCTCAACATCAGCAGGAGGGGAATGCAACACATTTGCACCTTTCCACCTTGGGAGCTGAAATCAGCCTACATCAGCCAACATCAGCCTACATCTGTTTGCAATGGCCAGTGTGAATAGGGGAAGGAGTTGCCTCTTCTCACCAAAAGCCTAAAGCGGCCTCAAACACAGGTACATCGGCATCAACAACAGGTGCAGCAGCTGTAGCTGTTATAGTTTTAGGGGTGAAAGGGACAAGAAAACAAAGGAATCATTTGCCCATCCTCAAGTTTGATGGAGAGGGGTTTGCGCTCTAGAAGTGGCAGTTTGAGATCATCATGGATGACGGAGATGTTTTGATGGAACTATCCCAGCAGCAAAAGAAGAGGGTGCTGACCTTGTGGCATGGGTCAAGCTCAACAATAATTCTCTCGCCATTTTTGTATCCTCCTTACAACCCTCAGTCCTTTCGCACATTAGCGGTTGTACAGTGGCAGCCGTGGCATTTGCAAAAATCAGTAAGGTGTTTCAGTCCTCCTCACTTGCTAACCGTCTCTTCATTCTATAAAACCTCATGATCATGAGACTTGGTGAAAGGGGAGGATGTCTCTGCCTTTATGCAGAAGTTTGAGATGCTCTTGCAACAACCCACCGGCATGGTGTAGGACCTGAAATCCGATATGAAGGCCATGATTTTTCTGACGACGCTGTCGAAAAGCTGGGGCCCCATGATTACAGTGATTGGAGGGTGGACTGAAGATCAAGTTTTGCACACTACCGTCTCTGAGTATGTGCGGAGTGAAGCCATGCGGCGTAGCAGTACTAAAGCAAACATGGCTGCCTTTGCCTCACGGAGCAGTGGCACCTTCCGCAATACCTCCTTCTCTCGGTACAAGGGAAACAACAGCACTAGTAGCAGTGGAAGGGGTGCAAAGCGCCAAGGAAACTGCCATAACGGTGGCAAGGCTGGACACTGGGCTTGAGAGTGCCGTGCACCCAAGAGAGAGGGAGGAGACGGGGATGAATGGCGAGGGGGAAATAGTGGGAAGGATCCCACAAGCTTGATGGCTGAGTGTGACTCCAACAAAGGGAGGGCAATACCCAGGCCAGAGGCTTTCGGCCTTGACTCGGGCTCAAACAAGCACACCACTTATGATAAGAGAGACTTCATCTCTCTTGCTCCATGCAACAAAGACTTTAGAGTCACCAACGGCAAGGTTGAGGCAAGTGAGGGGATTGGTGACAAGCTGGTTACAGTGGGTGTCAATGGTAGAGATTCCGACCTCAAGCTAGAGGGGGTGGTCTACTTGCCCTCCTTCACAGCCAACCTGCTCTCCGTCTCTAAGATAACTGACTATGGCATGACAGTGGTCTTTACAGAGAAGGAAGCAGTGATAGTCCCTACCAAGGACGTCAACATGTCCTACTTTGCCAAGAAGGTTGTTGCACAGGTTCCTTGCGTCGATGGACTCTTTGTTCTGTAGACCAAAAAGACAACTTCAACGGCTGAATCTTTGGTCAAGAGTGATGATGAGGAGAGTAGCGATGTAGACTCGGATGAGGAAGGACATGTTGGAGCAGCGGAATCACTGGTAGCAGACAATTCGGCAACAAAATTGCAAGCACATGCAACCACCGGGGTTGTTCATTCTAGCCTATGTACATCCTCCAAGAACCCGTGGCACAGGCGCTTTGGGCACGTGGCTCATCGTACATTGGAGCTCATGGGAAATCAGGAGCTAGTACGTGGTATGGAGCTAGGTAGTGAGGATGAGGGAGCTGGGATCATGTGTGAGCCATGCCTTCAAAGCAAGGCGAAAAGGAAACCCTTCATGCACAATGGCACTCGTGCTCTCGCACCCTTGACCTGGTCCACTGTGACATGTGTTGTCCCTTTTGCATACTGTCAAATGGATGCAGCATATGTTTCCTAACATGCATCGACGAAAATAGCCATGAAGTTTAGATACACTTTCTCAAAAAGAAAAGTGAGGTGAAGGAGAATCCGCAGGCCTTCGTCACTATGGTTCATCAACATAGTGGAAAGAAGGTGAAGGCATTCAGGACAGACAATGGAGCAGAGTACGAAGACTATAGGGAGTGGCTCAAGTTGCAGGGAATTGAACACCATGAAAGTACTCTCGACTCACCTCAAAAACACGACATAGCAGAGAGGATGAACCAGACCCTCCTGGGCATGACAAGGTGTTTGCTCTGTGATGCCAAGTTCCTCCTAGGTTCTGGGCAGAAGCAGCACGTATGGTTATCTATCTTGTGAACCTCACACCTGTAGAATCTCTGCAAAGGAGAGGCAAGAAGAAGCAAACAGAGCAGCTGAAGATGCCTCTAGAAGCATGGTCAGGCAGGAAGCCAGACGCCTCCCATCTCAAGGTTTTTGGTTGCATCGGCTTTACCAAGGTCCAGGCTGGTGAGGGCCCTGGAAAGCTCAATGCAAGAGCAAGAAATCATTCTTCATCAACTATGACACCACCCACAAAGCTTATCGACTATGGGACCAAGGAGCCAAGAAGGTCATCCGCAGCAAAGATGTGGATTTCCACGGAAGGTCTTCGAGTAAGGGAGAGCTTCTCAAACTTGAGAACACTCAAAAACAGGGAGAGTGGCCCACTCTCCTTGAGGAGGGAGACAAAGCACCAGTATAATGGCATTGGATGGGTGCCGCAGCAGGGAGAGGAGCTCATCAAGATTATTTGGAGGAATCAGACTCTGATTCTGATGTATCCGATCCTCCAAAACATGAGGAGGATGCCTCTCCCATCATCAACGACGAACCAGACCTCTAGCCTCCACAACAACAGCACGAACCAGCAAGTTCAAGGAGTAGTTCACACCTCAAAGTACCTCAAAAGCATTACGACGTGGATAGGGGTGAATGGACAGGCTTCAACTACTCATTCTTGGATCAAGAGGAGCCAACGTCTTTCGCAGAGGCACTCACTCGGCCTCAAAAAGTGGAGTGGGACAAAGCTTTTCGCAGTGAAGTTGGATCCATCGAGGAGAATGGGACATGGATGTTGGTGGACAGACCTGCCGGGGCTCACGTTGTGGGGTCCAAGTGGGTGCTGAAAGTGAAAAGGAAACAGGATGGCAAGATAGACAAGCACAAGGCACGGGTGGTAGCAAAGGAGTTATCTCAACTGCCTGACATAGATTATGATGAGACCTCACTCCAGCTGTGATGTTCGCCTCCATCTGGTGAATGCTCGCCATTGCTGCTGTCAAGAACATAGAGATCCACCAAATGGATGTCAAGACAGCCTTCCTTTACAGCAAACTTGATAAGGAGCTATTGATGGAGGTTCTGAAGGGGGTTGATGCTCCTGAGGACAAGGTGTGCAAATTGGTGAAGTTGCTCCATGTGCTTAAACAAGCACCAAGACTTTGATACCAGGAGATTGACATGTTCATGGCCAAGGAGTCCTTCATGCATTGCGACAATGACCGTAGCATGTACTTGCATGAGAACAACAAATGGACCATGTTGGTCGCCTTGTAAGTTGATGACCTGATTCTATGCTCTTCCTCAATGCAGCTGCTAGACGATCTCAAGGGGCAGCTGAGTAGAAGATTTGAGATGAAGGACATGGGTCCTCTTGACATCTGTCTTGGAATTACCATCAAGCACGATACCATCAAGCAGCAGGTACCATCAGCCTGAACCAGACAAAATGCATCGACTCCATCCTCAAACAATACGACATGGCAAATTGCAAGCCTGCGAGCACGCCCGTGAGCTTGGAGAGCAAAATATCCACCTCCATGTCCCTATCCAACAAAGTGAAGAAAATGGACATGCTGGGCATCCCATGTTAGTCCGTAGTGGGCAGTCTGTTGTATGCAATGGTCGCCACCCAACCAGATATAGCCCATGCTGTTGGGCAGGTGAGCCGGTTTGTGGCCAATCCCTGTCCACTTCACAGGGCAGGCCATGAAGCGCATCATGCGCTACAGTGATGCTCATTGGGGAGGGAATATCAATGACATGAATTCTACCTCCGGCTTTGTGTGTATGATGAATGAAGGTGCTATCACTTGGGCAAGTCGCAAGCAGGAATGTGTCTCTTTGTCAACAACTGAAACTAGGTACATCGCCTCGGCTGAAGAATGTAAAGAGATGTAGTGGCTACAAAGCTTGCTCTCTGAGATGAAGGTACCAAGGGAAACGGCGACAGTCATCAAGATTGAGAACATGAGCGCGGTTGACATGTCCAAGAATCCCGTCCTCTTGAGGCGCACAAAGCACATCGAGATCCGCTACCACTATGCTCGAGACTTGGTCTACAAGCAGACAGTGGAGCTTGAGTATGTCGGTACCAAGCCGAACCGGGCTGACATGCTCACAAAGCCACTCGACAAGGATCTCCACTAGGTGGACAGGCAAGGTATCGGCATGGTCAACGCAAGTGATGACAAATGATGATGCTCATTGAGGCAATGTGCAAGGAAGAAATTTGTTGATTGTTTTTGCCCCTTGTTTAGTGTTTTAGGATGGATCAAGAATGCTGTGCCCCTTGTGGAGGTATGACCCCTGGATCTGTCGTGATGTGACGCAACTATGATTTGTCTCATGTGAGATGTGACCTGTGAGTACACCATACGGGTGAGTGGTTACATTGGCAATTTTGTTGATTTGGCCAAGTGAGAGGTCATGAGTTTGATCCTGGCCCCATGCACATCATTTTTTCTATGGAAGCTTCCAAGAAAGAAATTCTGTAGCTTCTTGGACGTTACTTGGTTGGTATGTTACCTTGACACTAGGATGCTTATATGTCAAGCCCATAGTGCAAGACTCTTGGTGATGTGGCTGGTTCAGGCTACTTTCCAGGATTGTGCTTTTGAGTTCTAAGGCTGGACAAACAACTGTAAAAGGACTTGTCTTGCATTATAATCAATCAACCCTTGCTTGATGCTCTCTTGCTTATTGGCGACTTGAGCTCTTCCTGAGATGTAATGCTAAGGTGTTAACACTCTTGAAGGTGAAGCGTATGCCTGATTAAGTTTGGGGTACATGACACACGTCAACAAAGGAAGAAGGCTTAAAAACCTTTGTGAGATTTCTGGTTTTGTGGCTTCTCTACTAGAGGTGTAAGATTAGTAGCTAACACGATACGTCTGGGTCGTGATTGGGCTATTTCCATGGTTGAAGTTGGCAGCCAAGGCTTGGTAAAAACTCCGTGCCATCCATCAATCCAAGTCGTTGGTGAACAAAATCTTTGCAATGAATTGACTCCTTATGGTGAGAATCGAGGAGGGAGATGATGTCATCTCTACCATGCAAAAAATCGATTCTCTCTCCTCATAATGCAATGATGTGGGGTGGAAGATCGACTCGCGGATGCAGGCGATGGCCCTCCTCATGGTCTTTCTTGACAGTTGGGGCCCTCTCATCATCGTCTTGGCAGGATGGACAGAGGACAAGCTCACCTATGGTGTGGTCGCAGAGTACATGTGCAACGAGGCACAACAACAAAGGTGTGGGGAGTCCTCATCCTCCTTATCGCCCCTCGTCACCAAAATGCGTGGTGTCGGAAGCGGATGTAAGGGAGGTGGTGGACATGGTGGCGGCAAGAAGGACGCCAAGAAAGGTGCATGCCGCAACTGCGACAAGGAGGGTCACAAGGCCTGTGAGTACACCGAGGAGGCAAAGGCCGGCAAAAAGAATGGCAAAGGCAAGAAGGTGCGTCCCAATAGCACTCAGAACCACTACCTCAAGAAGGCCAACCGGCGATATCTTGGCTCCACAATGAGGAGCACACCCAGGTTGAGAAGGTCAGTCTCGTCAATTACACCAAGTCCAGAAATTCCACGGTGGTCGTGAACGACAAGGTGTAGCCAGCGACTGGCCAAGGAGACTTTGACGTGGAGGTGGTGGTTTGTGGGAAACGGGTTCAGCGTATCATCAAGAACGTTTAGCGTGTACTTGGCTTGGATGACATTCTAAGTGTTTGCTGCTTGACGGATATGGGATACAAGGTGTTCTTCAGGAGAAAGGAGGCAATCGTGTGGAAGGACGGTGTGAGTAAGCTCGTGCTAGAGGCTAAGCGCGACGGAGGCCTCTACATAGTGAAGACAAAGGTGAACCCCACGAGCTATGGTTAATGGGCGCCTTTTTCTGCACCGGTTTTCAAGTTCACCCCTCTACTTTGTGATTTTTTCCTATGTGGAAAGCTTGACCCCCATCCCTGAGGGGGGGTCCAATGCGTGGGGCTAGTGTATGAGTGCAGTGCACTCATTCTCCACATAAAAGTACACTGATCAGGCAGTCAGTGCGTGATTTCATCCTATATAGAAAATTGGAACCCCACCCCTATGCGGGTCCAGTGCGTGGGGCTAGTGTATGAGGGAAGAACGCTTGTTTCCCACACAAAAGTACACTGATCACGCACTCACTGCGTGATTTTATCCTCTATGGGAAACTGGACCTCCTCCCCTATGGGAGGTTCCAGTGCGTGGGGCTAGTGTATGAGGGCAGTGCGCTCGTTCCTCACACAAAAACACACTGATCACGCACTTCGTGCGTGATTTTGTCCTAAATGGAAAACTGGACCCCCTCCCCTATGGGGGGATCCAGTGCGTGGGGCTAGTGCATGAGGGCAAAGCGCTCGTTCCCCACACAAGAATACACTGATCACGCACTCAGTGCGTGATGTTGTCCTGTATGGAAAACTGGACCTCCTCCCTCATGGGGGGGTCCAGTGCATGGGGCTAGTGTATGAGGGAAGTGTACTTGTTCCCTACACAAAAGTACATTGATCATGCACTCAGTGTGTGATTTTATCCTATATGGAAAACTGGACCCCCATCCCTACGGGGGGGTCTAGTGCGTGAGGCTAGTGTATGAGTGCAGTGCGCTCATTCCCCCCACAAAAGAAAACTGATCACATACTTTGTGCGTGATTTTATGCTATATGAAAAACTAAATCCCCACCCCTATGGGGGGGGGGGGGGGGGGGGG